>JAJLZY010000013.1:0-112110 GCA_030564885.1 Metschnikowia kofuensis (nom. inval.)
GTTTTCTCAACATCGAGGCCAAACTTGTGCACAATGAGATCGGCTGCAATGGCAACTTCCACGACCCGCAAATTGTAGTTTGTAGGCGCCGTCTCGGTCTTGTTGGCGGTGACAAGGGAGTTGGAAATTAAAAAAACGGTTTCTGGGTTGGTGGCAGGGAGTTTGAATGGCACAGCATCGAGCTTGGGCTTGAACGAAATCAACAATACTTTCAGGTCTTCACCGTTGATCGAGGCACTCTGATCCATTCCTCCATTACTCAAGCCGACGTAGTGTTCACATACCACGGTAATCTCCGTTAAATCTGCTTTTGAAATTGAGTTCACGCCGTTTACTCGGAGCACAGCTAGAGTTGCAGCAATACAAAATGCTGCTGAAGAAGAGAGCCCGCCTCCAGTAGGAACAGATCCGTCGAAAAGGGCCGAAAAGCCCGTCATTTTGTCATTCCTGACAATATCACCCTTCCCAGTCTCGAGCATGTATTTTCTGGCCACAATAAGTGCACACTTGAAGTAGTCAGACCACAGAGGCAGGTCTTTATTGATGGGGATTTCAGCATCGATTGGGTGCGGCATAGGGATCTTTACAAGCGGGAATTTTGCATCTGTGTTGGCTATAGTGATAAAGCTATCGTTATTAGACGCCACAGCAGCAATGACATCAACCTCGATTGCCATGGGCAAGACCGAAAAGTGGCAATAGTCGATATGTTCTCCGATTAAATTGACTCGGCCTGGAGCCCTCGCAAAGAAGGTGGGAAAGGTTCCAAAAAGGTCATGAAAGTGGGTTTTCACCTTGGTATACCGCGCTTCTTGCTTGTTTTTTTCGGAATAAAAGTCAATATTCTGGACAACGGGAATATCAGTCATCTTGATAATGGAGTTGGAAGCTGGAATTGGGTCGGATAAATGAGAGACCTGAGATGATCAAGACAATGAACGTAAATATCGAGAGAAGGTAATCCCGGGCGAGCAGTAAAATTGAGATCTAGTCAAAAGTGGGGGCCAATGTCTTCTGTTGCGCCATCTTTTTTTTTACATTTTTTTATTTCCACTCTTTCATTTTCGCCAAGTTTCGGGTTAACTCTCGTCACATCCGAATATCCCGCATGCTCACAGAGCCGGTGTGCACATTCCCCATACCCCGGCGCGGGGATGTGGGGGAGACGTGCGTACATAGCACGCTGCACGTCCGGCTTTAGCCAGAGACACACGTTTCGTGAGTTCCGAGGGCACGCGAGCGGCTAAGCCAAGACGGGTAAGGAGAATAGCCGAAAGCCGCTACCAATAATTGTTTTTGCAATGGACGTTTATTTTTGATTGAAGACCCCTTCGAAAACCTCATATCGGCGTGAAATGGCTTTTTGATCATGGCCGTTAGAACAATCCTGGTCCAGCTCATCCCGAGTGAGCCTAAACAAGACGTGATAAGCAAAACTCTATTTGATCCTCCACCTTTCGGAAAGTTTCCGGCCATGCATCGCGTGATAACCGGAACTCGGTCCCAGCAGGCTATTCCGGGGGGTCTGGCCCCAACACTTTTTCCGAACAAAAGACAAGAATCGTCTAAAGTCTTCCGAATCATCATTTTCCTTACTTCTCCCAGAATCCAATGTCCCCAAAAGAGTACATTCTCGTCACTGGCGGAGCAGGCTATATTGGCTCACACACCACAATCGAGCTCATTCAAAACGGGTACAATGTGGTGATTGTTGACAATCTATGCAACTCAAGCTACGATGCCGTGGCTCGTATCGAGTACATTGTCCAGCAAAAAGTCCCCTTTTTCAATGTTGACATTGGCGACGGCGAGTCTCTATTCCAGGTTTTTTCCGAATACAACATCGTCGGGGTCATCCACTTTGCCGCGTTGAAAGCGGTGGGAGAACTGACCAAGATTCCTTTGGACTACTACTATAATAATATTAGGGGAACGCTCAGCTTGCTCAAGACAATGAAAAAGGCAAACGTGAAAACAGTCGTGTTCAGCTCGCTGGCGACTGTCTATGGAGACGCCACGCGTTTCAAAGATATGATTCCCATTCCGGAGCATTGTCCTACAGGAGCCACAAACCCATATGGACGTACAAAGCTCATGATTGAAGAGATGTTAAGAGACATTTACGAGGCGGACAAAAAGTGGCGGGCGGCCGTGCTACGCTACTTCAACCCGATTGGCGCCCACCCTTCTGGTCTCATTGGAGAAGATCCTCTTGGCATACCTAATAACCTTTTACCCTTTTTGGCACAGGTTGCAGTTGGAAGACAGAAGAAGCTCTTTGTGTTTGGGAACGACTACGACAGCCACGACGGGACCCCGATCCGTGACTATATCCATGTTGTGGACTTAGCAAAGGGCCATATTTCTGCCTTGGAGTACTTACGCGATTTACCCAAAGAAGAGGGTCTTTTCCGCGAGTGGAACTTGGGAACAGGGAAGGGATCGACGGTTTTTGACGTTTATAAGGCGTTTGGCAAGGCCATTGGGCGAGATTTGCCCTATGAAGTGGCCGGAAGACGGGCCGGAGATGTGCTCAACTTGACAGCTAACCCAACTAGAGCCAATAAGGAGTTGAAGTGGGAGGCCAAAATGCCTATCGACGAGGCATGTCGGGATTTATGGAAATGGACCACGGAGAACCCATATGGCTTTGGCATTGACGGATACGACTGGAAGAGGTTCAAAGACCCAAGAGAGGAGGGGTACCTGAGCCGGATCCATACAGTCAAAAACGGCGATTTTGAAGTCTCAATCTTAAATTACGGGTGCACAATCCAGAGCATTAAGAAGAACGGCCTTGAGCTCACATGCAATTTCCCCAATCTAGATGGCTATTTGAAATCTGAAAACCCTTATTTCGGGGCAACAGTTGGGAGGTACGCCAACCGGATCAAGAACGGAGAGTTTCAAATTGACAACAAGACTTTCAAAGTTGATAAAAATGAGAACGGTGTTTCTTGTCTACATGGAGGTTCCGAAGGTCTTGATAAACAAATGTTTTTGGGCCCAATTGTCAAGCAACAAGGTGAAAATGGAGACATCTCTTTGGAGTTTGTCCATGTGGATCAGGACAAGAAGTGTGGATTTCCCGCAGACTTGGTCACTCGTGTCAAATACACGATTGGTCATAATTATGTTGAACTTGAGTTTGTGGCCGAGATTCTGGAAAATTCACATGGATCTGCTACCCCCGTGAACTTGACCAATCACACCTACTTCAATATCTCAGAGAATGAGTCAATCGATGGGATCTGGGTGAAGACGTTCACAAATGAGGTCTTGGAGTTGGATAAACAGCAAATTCCAACAAGAAAAATAATGGAATTAGACAACGGCTTGAAAGAGGGCAAAAAATTAGATGCTCTGGTGGTCTTTGATGACTGTTTCATTGTTGATAGGGACAAAGACTGGTCTCTTGATACTCGTCAGAAACAACTTAGGCGGATTTTCGAGATGAAAAGTGAAAATTCTGGGAGGTCACTTGAGGTCTTCACCACTGAGCCGGCCTATCAATTCTATACTGGAGACGGCGTCAGTGTGACTAGTTTTGAGCCACGGTGCGGCCTTTGTGTTGAGCCAGGTAGATTTGTGAATGCCATCAATGTCCCAGAATGGCAAAAGCAGGTTTTGGTGCGGAAAGGAGATGTCTACGGCTCTCGAACCCGGTATGTTTTTGGTTAAAATTGGCGCTGCTTTCGAAGTCAGAGCTCTTTGGTCTTGGCATCGAGATATGGGTTTGTATCGATGCATCTTCGATATAAATAGATATATAACAATGGAGATTATTCATAAGTCTGAGCCAATAGGTTCAGAGCATAGATTAGTTGTTCAGAACATATGGCTCTTACAGCCCTCCAGTAGAGCTTTATATTTCTAAGCTATTCCAAGAGCTTGTGATATAAAGGAGTCATTTTCCGTTGACCAGGCTGAGCCAGTCCAAATGATAAAAGCTTCAAATCATACCCATAACACATCAAGGAGGTCGCTCTCAATATATATTTTCACAGCCGCAGTCTGATAAATACTTTATTCAGTTGCAAAACTAATTGGAGTTCAAAATTTCACGTGTCTGTTGATTTTCAAAATGATTGGCTATTCTACTTCCCACTGAAAACCAAATATTGGCCTCTAGAATGACAAGAAGTTCTGGGCAGTCTCCATTGATATACAAGTGATAATAGAATAGAAATAAAAAGAAATTTTCGTCAAATCTGAAAGCTGAAGGTCCCCACAAATATCATCTCAGACCATTTTCTATATACTAGAGTTTCGAATCCCATGGGATCAACTTGCTGAGCTTGAAAATGTCCGATAAAGTGACCAGGTCTCAGTGAATACGAACTTAGAGCAAAGTGGTGATTTGAAACCCATATTCTTTCATATTGATTCGCTTCCCGCTTATCGATTTATAAAGTCCAAGACGAGCGAGAAGGAAATACCACTATTGGCCCATAATCATAGCCACAATATCCCTAACTCATTTCTTTCTCACACCCGCGTGTTCATTGAACGTCTAAAATTTTTGAAAACACAGTTCTCTAACCAGAAGTCACCCGTTTCGGGCCAATCAAAAACACTGTCTCCGTCTCTTCCATCCACCTTGGCTACAAAATCCCACACTTCTTCCCAGGATACTTGTCGATCCAATCGCAAACAAGTTCTGCCACTTTATTTGGATCCTCCCGATGCAAGAAATGCCCTACATTCAGCAAGAGTTGTACCTTGACTTTTGGCGTGGAGGCAAGCAACTTCGACTCGTAATCAAACACCGAGGCGAGCATGCACCCGTCTTTCTCGCCTCCTAGGATAAGAGTCGGCACTTTCTCAAAATCAACCGTCCATCGGAACTCAGAGAGTCTTTTCCAGGGTACGATGTTTCGATAGTAGGCCGTGGCTGCGTCCAAGACCCCGGGACCAGCAAGCGTGTCTCTAACTGAGCTGATTTGCAGCAGAAAGTCCCAGTCCGGAGACCAGTACCGCCACAACAGGTCCAAGTAGCCTGGTTCTCGTACATTTTGAAAAGCAGGGCCATAGAAAAGCGAGCTTTGCATCCGTAACATATAGCTCAGGCACCAGATCTGCCAGGGGAAGTACCACAAAAAGTGCCAGGCACGCAAGTTGGCCAAGTACGGAATGGCCAACGTCACAACCGACGAGACCAAGTCCGGGCACTTTGCGGCTGTTTTGAACGCTACAATTGCACCCCAATCGTGTCCTACGATATGGACAGAGAGCTTGTTTGAAGGATTGACCTCCTTGATTCACGCCTCTACGTCCTCGGCCAATTCGAAGACACAGTACTCGTTTCCAGGGCCTTGGGAAGAGGCCTCGTAGCCTCTCATCAAAGGAGCCAAGAGCAAGACGTTTTTCCCCGTTTTGCCGCCAAAATGCCCGGTCAAAGCGGGGATCATGTCGTTGAAGCTGTCGTTGTTATCTGGAAAGCCATGCAACAAGAATATGACCCGGTGGTAGTTGCTGGTGTCGCCCAAAAAGTGCTGAGCATGTGAAGACCACGCTGAGAAAGACCTGGGTCCATGATGGAGCGTGACTTTATGGGGCATAGCAAAAAATAGAGAGAGGAAAAGAAAAAGAAAAGAAAAGAAGTGGTTTTTAGAAGTTTTTTTAAGGTTTTGAAATGTTGAATTTCGGGCTTGTATCCTTGGAATTGCCTTCCAGTGTATTTATTCAGTGCATCTTATGAGCAAGATCATGTGCTTTTTGCCATCGATTGAGAGGCGCATGTGAGATTCGGCGATGGCTAGAACTGAGGTTACATATTTGGCAAATGATTCAAAAAGTTTATCCATCACTTCATGATCTAAGTTGTTTCACTGAGTCCATTATATTTTCGTAAAGTATTGGCAATTCTCTTGAATTTTGGAAACTTGATTTGATCCTCGGCAAGATCAAGCGGACGGGGTAGTCACGTGACGTCGTGGAGTGAGGAAGTATAACTTGCCATATTTGTTGGAAAGAGTTATACCACTCTGTCAAAGAAAAGATTTTCGAAAAACGGCTAGTAATCACTTGTGTGTATTAAACTAAAGGTGATATAATTGCACCCCATTGGAATCCTAGTAAGCCGTAGAACTTTACCTTTCTGCGAACCACATTCAACCTACGATCGACTGGATTTTGTACAAGCTTGCTCACTTTTTGTTTCTGATTAAAGGGAGCGTTTATGAGGGTGTTGAAAAGAATTGCCAAGGGGACCCGATATAGACTGCAAGTGACGTTTGCTCGCATTGAAAAAAAAAATAGTTTATCTCTTGCAAAGCTTTCAGGCATCTTTCCCTTTTTCTTTTTTTTTTTTTTTTTTCTTTTCATAAATTTTTCCCCACATTTTTCTCCCTCATAAGAATCCAATTTATTACCGAACGGCGTTATTAAAAGGCGTCTCTCACTCAGTCCTGTGGCAAAAAAAAGCTAGAGGGATAGAAAAGCTATACTGAGCGGGTTTTCTCTTTTCATTTTGTTTCTATAATCCATTCCCCATTTGCCCGGAAAATCGGTATTTTCTTTACCCTGCGGTCAAGCTGTTCGATTTTTAAGCCTTTTCATAAGAATTGATGTACGACATTAAGAAAAAAGTTGATTGTAATTTGAAGAGTCAATACCCCAGAGATTTCGAGACTGAGAGTAACTTTTTCCTGTTCTTTCTATATTGTATATTGTATATTATCGAGTAGAGTTTCTGAAGTATCTGATTACTTTATTTTAAATTACACGATTAGAAAAGATTTAGTTAATGGATGGCCCTCGTGTGTGGGAGTCGGGAGTGGCTTGAACGCGAGGCGCAAATCTTCATCGATATTACTTTGCATTGGTGTGTCAAATAATTCGAGCATCTCAGGTCTTCTTCAAATTGAGTGATGGTTGAAAAAGAGCCCGGACCAATTCCACACAACAGATTCAAACTATTTTCGTATGTTCGCTTTTCGTCTTTTTTCTTCCTGCCTTTTTTACTTTCTTAATTTGATTATTCGTTCATTTTTTTGATTTGTTTTACTCTAACTTTATACACGTATTTTTTTTCCAACCTCTTTTTGATGCTTTACCTTCTTAAGCATGTCAGCCATAAGAGTATGGTCTAGAAATAATTGTCTTTTTTAGCCTCAACCCCACTACTTACTATATTTGCATTTCTTTTTTATACCCTAGGCATGGCTGCTGATGGTGTAGAGACATTCTATAATTATATATATCCTCGGTGCATCCAAAGCAGGAGGTGTGTTCTGTTTCCGAAAATTTCCAAGAGAGGCCCAACTTAATTTTCAATGAAGGATGTGATAAGTCCCGTGTTCTTTTCTTTGCTGAGTGCTCCTTCGCATCCGGAATTTGAATTGACATCTCTGTTCCTGACCTTTTTTTTTTAACCTTACGCACTCGACCGATCAAAGCCATCAATGACTACGTGAACATCTAGTTTTTGTTTTCTTCCCCTCAAATACTTCATTTTCTTTTCCTGAAAAGGTTTCTATTCTGTGGATTTGACAATATATGTTCATCTCAGATTTGAGTATCCAGTTTACACACGAGTCAACTCCTTTGTGTGTGCACCAATTTTCATATGCCTTCTAACAAGGGCCAGCGGTATACACCGGAAACGTGTCGATTTTCTTTTCTGGCAAATTCAGCACTTTTCTTCTTTTTCTTTTACTTTTTCACTTTCTGTTTTTTACTTTTTGTTTTTTTCTTTCGTTTTTCTGTTCACTCTTTTCAAATTCTTTCCCTTAGAGATAACAATCAACATTAAACCGAGTCATGTCTGACGCTGCCCAGATTGCTTCACCTAATAAAGCTGAGCCTGTTACTGAACCAGATTTAGAACCAACAAATCAAAAGACGGCTGCAATGAAAAATATTGGAAATGTCTCAATCCTGGACTTATGTCGTAAGCCCGGGTTCATGGAAGATCTCTTCCTCTACCTCGAGCAAAAAAAGCTTTTTTGTAGTGTTGGAATAGCCTTCAAAATAAGCACCGGTCTCGAAATTACTCCTAGCCTTATGTTTTTGGCTCTCCGGAAACTAGTTCTCAAATATCCATTACTATTCATGATCAGCGATGGCCAAGAGCCCAACTTTAGGTGGAAACCACTTGATCAGGTCTTGTTTCATGACGTGTTTCAGATCATCAAGGCTGACACACCAGTTGAAGAAATGTTCGACTGTCTCCTGGTCTCTAAACAACACAAACTCAAAAAACCCTTGTGGAGACTCACATACTACGAGAATAGTCGCTGGCTTGTTTTTCAAAGTGCCCATAGCTTCACAGACGGGGCCTCGATCGTGGCATACTTAAAAGAGATTGTTGCAAATCTCAATCTATGCTCGTGCAATGGAAAACTTGAAAAAATTTTCAGTTTTGGAAAGAATGAATTAGATTTGAAGTCAAATGCAGAAGATATAGATGCAGAAGATTCGGATGCAGAAGATTCCACTGCACAAGAAAAAACAGATACCGCGGGAATTGAAGAGATCGGCGTTGAAGCTTTAGAAACAAATAATGGCCTGAGAAATCACGACATACTCTTCTCTTTGGAAAAAGACTTGTCTCTTCTCGAGACTGGGGTCTCATTACTGTTTTTCGACAAGATCATGTTTATGCCAAACTACAAGACCCGCATTGCGACGGTTTTACTCAAAACGGCAGTCAAGGCGTTTCCTTTTATTGTCCCAACTTTCTTGGAAACCTGGTTGCGGAATCTGTACTTTGTGAATCGGCTCCCAGTCCCGTTTCTGCTGCGGTCCTTCTTTGAAAATGACCATGTTGTAAGTGAACGCTCTCCGCTTATTTCTGCCCAACCTCACTTCGTCAATATCAAGCCTCGAGATTTGGCCCTAGTTCTTGCTAGTTGTAGGGCCCACAAAGTCAAACTCCAGACGTACACTGTTTTTGTGTATTTGCAAACTGTACAAGAGATGAGTTCCACGAGCTACTTCACAAAATTTCTAAAAGCTGGCGTTGCGGTGAGTATGAGAAACGTTTTCAGGCAATTGAAGAGCCACAATTCGTTCTTAGACACATCCGAAAGATTCGATGACGGGTTCTACACGTACTTGGTCAAATACTATATTGAACCAGGAACGCAGTTTTCATGGGCCAACGTCGAAAAATATCACGACTATCTCCATAAAAGCATATTCAGTTCTGAGTGGACTAACCTGTTTTATGCGGCAAGCCATGCGTTGAGTGCTGAGAGCTATATGGGCCCAAAAATGGAATTTGAGAGAGACGACTGTTTTCTTTTCTCGACGAATTTGGGTCAGATTGAGGTAGCTGGGGAAACGGGAGAAGAACAGGAAGGACTGGGAAAGCAGGGAGGACAAAATGTTTTGGTTGAAGATATACTTTTTGCACCCAATTGCGGGGCAACATTGGGCTTGCATCACATGACAATGTGCTCTACTAAGAAGTCAGGTCTCAATATTGGGTTTTCAGATGGGGATACAACTGTGGGGGATTGGGAAAAGTTTCTGCTTAGATTGGGAGAGAATTTCATGTCGCTTCATGAAATGGAGTGAGTGTTAGGAATTTGATCAAATAATCGGAGAAGAGCCGGTGATTAAAGCCAAAGTAGCGTTTGATTTTCACGGAGTTTTGTGGGCTATTCTAGGGAGTGTCTTTCTTGTTAGAACTCTGAATAACGTCCTCAAGGAGAGGAGTATAATCACAACACATTGTTTTCTTTTGGCCGTGGTAGCATGTCCTCAATCATTTGCGAGATTCCAGTGGACATATCAATTTGAGGCCGCCACCCCATCTTCAAAATCTTGGTACAGTCTGTGCTATACCCAAAGTCATTATAAGGCCTGTCTTCTCCAAGTTGGTAAAAGTTGGTAAATGAGATAATACTTGCCTGAAACACCTTCTTCATATACATCTCGCATATTCTCTCCACCAAAGCCTTATTGGCCCACTCATCGTCAGACCCGATATTGAAGATCTCTCCGGATTGCAATTCTTCCGAGTTCTTCAAGACAACTTCCACGGCTTTCACAAAGTCGCTCACATGCAAATATCGCCTTTTATAAGACCCGTCTCCGTGTAAATTAATCTGGTTTTCTTGCTTCATTCCTTCGGCTGTACAAAAAAGTCGAAGCTGGTTCAAAGTCGCTGCTATAAGCTTCTCTGGATATTGTCTTGGTCCATATACATTGTTTGCCCTTATCACAAATGCAGACAAGGCAAAAGATTTGACGTAGACTCCGACAATCAAGTCACAGGCCGCTTTTGTGGCAGAATACGGATTTGAAGGCTCTAGCCTAGACTTCTCATTTACTTGATCCTCATCCTTTTGTTCTCCGTATACTTCATCTGTAGAGATATGAAGAAGGGAGATTTCGGGTTTCAGACAAGTCAACTCTGCGTTTAATAAACGCATTGCCTCAAGCAAGTTCTGCGTCGCCAAGATATTATTTTTTGTAAAAAATACAGGGTCTTCAAACAGCCTGTCGACTGAGCTTTCAGCCGCAAAATGTAGTATTGTCATTGACTTAGTCGATTCCCAAAGCTGGCGAAGAACCGTTTGCAAAAGGTTGAAATCTTGAGCCAAATCTAGTTGTTTGAAATTGAATCTATCACTTTTTATTGCTGAGTTCAAGTTGCGGAGCAGGAATTCACTAGCATATGAGATCTTATCTAAACAGGTGACGGAGGCTTTTGGATATTGTTCTAGAAGGTAATCGACCATGTGGGATCCAATAAACCCGGCGCCGCCCGTGACGACAAAACGGTCACATGCTTGTTTCTGGGTCATGAAGGGTTGGGCAGGTAAATCTGGAGCAAATGGTTCTTGATCTAAACTATATTTTTTACTTCGGGAGTCTTCCATCAAGCGTTGTCTTGCAAAACCTGCATACTGGCCAACTGGGAAGAGCTCAACCCCAGGAAATTTAGAATAATCCGGCGGCGCCGAGGTATCCTGCGTATATCCGGTGGTACCCCAGGTTTGACCCCGGAAGTCACACGCTGGGTGCACTCTCAACGGCCGTCCGGGGTTGCAATGCGGCGCGCCATGCACCTGCGATATCCGGATTGCAGGTTGCGCAGAGCTGCCCCCACTATTTTTTCCGCTCTACATAAGCTCTTGTAGTGTAATGTTGTGCCTTACAATGCAACGGCATCTTTCGAATATTTAACCCGCACGCCACCGGGGCACTTTTATCCGGACAGCTGCAACGGATAATTCGTCGAACTCTCCATCTCTTTCGCTCTCCCGAATTCTCGCTCTCCCGAATTCTCGCTCTCCTATTGTCTCGTTCCTTTTTTTCTTTTATCTTATCGAGCTGACATTACCAAATCGCATTTCTCCAACTTGAGAACCAATCAAATCACTAAGAATAATGACCGGATTCAGCTTTACCGAGCATTCTCATAGACGGTACAATCCGCTCACGGATGACTTTGTTTTGTGTTCGCCGCATCGGGCCAAGAGGCCTTGGCAAGGAGCCGAGGAGGCCGTATCCAAAAACGAGCTGCCTATTTATGATCCAAAATGCTACTTATGCCCTGGAAATCCACGAGCTAGTGGAGGTTTGAAAAATCCAAAGTACGAGGCAACGTATGTCTTTCCCAATGACTTTCCAGCAGTCCAGATGGACCAGCCCGATTATGCAGAAGAGGACATAGATCTGTCAGATCTAAAAGTACTGAAATTAAAGCAGCAGCTTTTTCAGGTCAAGAGCGTGAAAGGAAAATGCTTTGTGATTTGTTTCAGCCCGAACCACGCATTGACGCTCCCGTTGATGAGTCATGAGGCCATCACCAAAGTTGTGGAAACGTGGCAAGAACTCTATGCTGATACGAAATCACAGGCAAGTTCAGGAAACGCCCCATTCACGTACTTGCAGATTTTTGAAAATAAAGGGCTGGCTATGGGCTGTTCAAACCCTCACCCACATGGCCAGGCATGGTGTTTGGACGTTGTGCCCACCGAAGTGAGCCATGAGCTTAAGAATATGGCCAAATACTCCAGTAAGCACAAGTCTCATTTGCTTGCAGACTACGTGGAATTAGAGCTCGCAGAAAGGAAGCGGATCGTGGCAGAAAATGACTCGTTTCTTGTTGTCGTGCCTTTCTGGGCCACGTGGCCTTTCGAGACGCTTCTTTTGTCAAAGACTCACTTACCTTCGCTTGAGTCGTTTTCAGCCAAACATACTTCGGACTTGGCCGCGATTATGAAGACTTTGACGACGAAATATGACAATCTCTTCAAGACTTCGTTCCCATACTCAATGGGTTTGCATCAGGCCCCTTTGAATGCTACGCCAGAAGAGAAAGAAGCAGCATGGTTCCATATGCATTTCTACCCTCCTTTGTTGCGCTCAGCGACAGTAAAGAAGTTTTTGGTGGGCTTTGAAATGTTGGGAGAGGCACAGAGAGACTTGACTAGTGAGCAAGCCGCAGCTCGACTTGCTGAGCTTGACGGCGAGGTGCATTATTCGCAGACGTTATAGATTTAAAACAAAATGATAAAGGCAGTGTTGATGTGGTGAAATAAAAGAAAACAAAAGATCACAAGAGGCAGAAGGTATTAGGAATAGATAAGATTACCGGTGAGTGGGATGAAGATTGAGATCTTTCTCTTTTGCTGCTTGGAAATGCGATATGGTGTGGAGAGAGCTTTGTTACACAGCACAAGTCTACGGTGATGATTTGGTTCATCCAGGTTGGATGTTTTCAAGAGAATGATTTTTCTGCAATTTTTAGTGAGAATATAGATGGCCAAAGTTACAATCATAATGCTATTTAATGCTCATTATAGTCGTGAGTGTGTATTGACAGATGATTTTCAGTCACCTAGGTTGCTTTCAAAGAGACACTGCTTCTCTTTGATTGGGAGTATGTTGAGTGCTTTTAAGTTCAATGTAACCTGATGTAGGATCAAATAAGCAAATTCGAGCAAATAGATCGGAGAAGAAGTGTTGAAGAGTTTACAAGTACTAAATCTTGGAACCCACTCGTCACTCACATGAGTGATTGACACTGTTACAAAGCTTGCTCGAGAATTTTTTAAGCGTGGCTTTATTTGGAATGGATCATTGACAGAAACACGCAGAATCTTGATGAAGAAGTGAATAGAAGAGATAGCCTTGCGACTTTTCTTTATAGCTAGTTTCACTTTTAACTGCAAGGTTCGAGCGCAAGTCCGAGCAAACATCTCATATTTGATGTAATTCTTTCAAATCGCATTTTTTAGTGAGTAAGCTGACTTATCTCGATGCTAGGATATCAGGAGTATCCTTCGATCAATAGCAAACAATCGTTGTCTGAAAGTAAAGAACTTTCGATATTCGAACCTCTTTCGGCACCCCTTGTGTATCTTCAAATGCTCTACAACCAATACCAAATTACCATCAATGATACATTGATACTAAATACTTTACCCCATATACATTTCGTTTAAACTCCAATATCCATACACCTCTCTTCGCCTTCTCATTCATGCATTTCCCACTTTTCCCTCTTTAATTAGAAAGCTGGGCCTCGTTTCTCAATGCGATCGATCCTGTGCCCACAAAGCCATAGCTTCCGTGCAACTTGCGCTCAGTGACAGCCTCGTCACTCTCGGCCCCGTATCCGCCACCACCTGGAGTTCTGATGATGAAACGATCTCCTGCCTGAGCAGCCACAGTGGCTTTCCCACCGACATTCACATATCTGGTGTCCACCACACTGCCGCTCTCGTCTTTGATTTGACGCACCCAGATGTTCTGGCCACGTGCACCATCGCCACCTCCATTGAGTCCGTGAGGTGCAATCACACGTCTTTCGGAAAGAATCGAGGCAGTCACAGGAACTCTGAATTCAACGTCACGTACTACTCCGCTTCCTCCAGGATGAGCACCACTTCCTCCAGAATTCTCGCGAATACTGAACTCGTGGATAAGCACAGGGTACCGTTTTTCAAAGACCTCGGCATCGGTGATCCGGGTGTTGGTCATGTGGGTATGGACCCCGCTGACTCCATCCCACGTGGGGCCTGCACCGTGGCCTCCGGCAATGGTCTCGTAGTACCCAAAACCTTGCACGTAATTTCCGTTCTCGTCGTTTCCACCAACGCCAAAAGTGAAGTTGTTCATGCACAGCTGAGAGTTGGCCAGTGCCTGGAAAGCACTCAAGATCACCTCTGTGATGATCTGCGACGTGCACACGTTACCGGCCACCACAGCACACCCTTCATCCGGATTCAACAAAGACGATTTCGGGATCTTTACTCGAATTGGACGCAAACAGCCTTGATTCAAGGGGATGGTTTCTGCGACCAAGCTCCGCAAGCAATAAATGATGGCCAGGTACGTGATGGCCACTGGAGCGTTGCTGTTGGCGTAGACCTGCATGCTGGTGCCCGTGAAGTCGAACAAAATCTGACCATCAGTATCTTCGGAAACCTTCAAAGCAATCTGGGAGCCGTCGTCCATGTAGTCCACACACAGGAGGCCGTCGCCCGACTGCTGCATGACTTTCTTCAACATGCGCGCCACGGTCTCGGCGGCATTGTCCTGGATAGCCGCCATGTACTTCGTGATGGTGGGCAAGCCAAACTCATGCACCAACTTATCGATGAGCTGCACGCCCTTCTGGTTAGCCGCGAGCTGCGCCTTGAGATCGCTTAGATTGTCGCTGAGGCGCCGTGTGCCGGAGCACCCTGCAGCCTGCGCGGGCTTATGCAACAACAACTCCACCATGCGGGCCTCTTGGAACTCGCCGCCTTTCACCAACAACTCGGAGAAAATCGCCGCGCCCTCGTGCTCCAAGATCTTGGACCCAGGCGGCATCAGGCCCGGCAAAAGCCCTCCGATGTCCGAGTGGTGCGCACGTGACGCCACGTAGAAGATAATCTCGCCGTTCTCAAAAGCTGGCGAAATCACAGTGATGTCGGGCAAATGCGTGCCGCCGGCCATTGGGTGGTTGCTCACAATCACGTCTCCTGGCTGGAGCTTGCCCTCCCAATGCTTGGCCTGGAACGTGATGCATGTGGACATCAGCCCAAGATGCACGGGCACGTGCGGAGCGTTTGCAACCAAGTTTCCTGCCTTGTCGAAAAGAGCACACGAGAAGTCGAGCCGCTCCTTGACGTTGACCGAGACAGATGTTTTCTGCAAAGACGCACCCATCTGCTCGGCAATGTCCATGAACCGGTGGCCGAAGATGGAAAGAAGCACGGGGTCCACGGCCAGGGCCGCCAGGTCACGTGCGTCCACCTTCTCGGCGCCTCCAACTTTCGTGGCCGCCGTTTGGGTGCCGATGGAGACCACCACGTGACTCTTCAACACAAGCGCGGTCGATCCGGGCGGAATCACGTTGGTCTGGGTCCCGTCGGCAATGATAGCAGGGCCCTGGACCTCGGTTCCGACCTGCAAATGCTCCAATCTGAAGACCGGCGTGTCGAGCACGGTGCCGTCAAAGTACACGTCTTTGGAGAACGAGGCCACCGAAGCCTGAACGGCGGAAATCGCGTTTTCCCGTTTCAAGCGCTCGATCAGGTCGTCCACGTACTCGTCCTGGGCACGTGCAGACTTGCCGATGGCACGCACACGCACGTCGTCGACGAGGATCTCTTTATCGAACACAAAGCCAAACTCGCGCTTGTGCATGGCGAAAAACGTCTCCTTGAAGTCCCACGCCAGGCCCCGCGGAACCATGATTGCAGACTCTGTGCCGGCAAAGCGGAGGTTGAGGTACTCCTCGTACTCGATGGCGGCGTCGTCGAAATCTTGCGCCTTCAAGGTCAGCGCCGCCAGAGCTTTGAGCTGCGCCAAGCGCTGGGCCAACTGCTCGTGGCTGTCTTCTGAAAGCACCACGGAAAACGGTTCCTGCACGTCCTCGACCACGTCGGCCAACGCCATGCCGTAGGCGGAGAGCACAGACGAGTAGCGGTGGATCAAGACGGTCGAGATGCCCAAGGAGGCCGCAATGGCCACGGCGTGCTGGCCGCCAGCGCCGCCAAAGGACACGAGCCGGTGGGCGGCGGTCACGTGACCCTTGGCCTCGGCCAACTGCCGGATCGGACGGGCCATGGTCTCGTTGGCGACCTTGATGAACCCGTACGCGACCTCCTGCGGCGTCATGGGCGGCATGTCTGGGTTGGCGGCGTTGACCTCGGTCGTGAGCGCCTCAAACTTCGCTCTGGACGCGTCAAAGTCCAAGCTTTCGTCCTCATTGGGCCCAAAGATCCGCGGGAAGTACTCCGGAAGCAAGCGCCCCAAGTAAAGGTTGGCGTCGGTCACGGTGAGCGGGCCGCCTTTCCTGTAGCATGCCGGGCCGGGCTCCGAGGCCGCCAGCTCGGGGCCCACGTGGAAAAGCCCGTTTTTGTACGTGAGAATCAGCCCGCCGCCCGCCGCCACGGTGTTGATGTCGAGCTGCGGGCTCTGGATCGTCACGCCCGCAGTCACGGTCTCGAACACGTGGAAGAACTTGCCCTCGCCGTAGCGCGACACGTCCGTGGACGTGCCTCCCATGTCAAAGCCTATGAGCGGGATCCCGTTGTGTGGGTTGTAGCACGTGGCCAGAAAGCCCACCACGCCCCCTGCAGGGCCCGACAAGATGGCCCGGAGCCCGGAAAACGCGTGTGCGTCGACCAAGCCCCCGTCACTCTGCATGAAATGGCACCGCACGCCGCTCGGGTTGGCCTCGCTTCGGTACCCGTGCAGCAAGCCGGCCTCGAAGCTGCCGAGGTACTTACGGATCTCCGGCGTGAGGTACGCGTCGACGATCGACGAGTTGGCGCGTGCCACGAACTTGATCATCGGGCTCAAGGAGCTCGAGAGTGACACGTGCGTGAACCCGATTTCCCGTGCGATTTCGCCCACTAACCTTTCGTGGGCGGGGTACGTGTATGCGTGCATCAAACACACGCCGACGGAGCGGATCCCGGCGTCGTAGACGAGCTGCAACGAGCGGCGGATCTCGGCCTCGTCAGGGACTTTCAAAACACGCACAATCTCCAGGGAGAGGCCCGTGACCAAGCTTTTGCCGTCGGCGCGCGACACTTTCCGGGCCGGGTCCTCGACAAAGTCCTCGAGCGTGACGCGCTCGTCGATTTCCACCACGGAGTCGTACAAGACGTCTGGCTTGGCGATCGAAAGGTCGAAAATGTGTGGTCTGCTCTGGTTGCCGATGGCCAACACGTCCTTGAAGCCTTTTGTCGTGATGAGCGCACACCGCTCGCCCTTCCTCTCGAGCAACGCGTTGGTGGCCACCGTGGTGCCCATTCGGAGGTACTCGATGTTGGAAGTATCCAAGGGCTGGCCTCTGGGGATCGGCGACCCGGTCAACTTCTCAAGTAGCCGCCGGATGCCTTCCAAGGGGGCGTCCGGGTAGTTGGCCGGGTCCACGGAAAGGAGTTTGAGCACCACATCGTCCTCCTGGCGGCCCGTGCCTGGGTTTCCAACGCAGTCAGTGAATGTTCCACCTCTCTGTAGGTTAGTAAGTGATTTTGATGGGAATAGGGTGAAATCTGAGTGGAGATGAAATGAAAGAGCTAGAATTTATAGAGTGAAGACTAGGTGAATTCACTGGAGTCGAAAAAAAAGTGTAATTTCCTATGATTCTGGTTCATATCTCCAGCACAAAAGACGTCTTTGGCTCGAGTAGCTGTGGCTGATACATACGTCGATGGCTATGCGGAACCCCATGATTGTCTAATCTCAATGACACTATAAATGTTCTTCTGGTGTTCAGCTTGATGGGCTTTATAATGTAGAGATCGCCTTTCGAAGCTGTGTGTCTTTTAGTGTTACAATTAACAGACTGTAACATTCGATGAGGCCAGTACATGGATCTTATATAGATAAGATAGCGGAGAATCGGCGTGCGCGGGTGTGGGAAACGCGGATGTCGAGGTCCGCAAATCACGCGATAACAAGTGAGGAGCGGAGACTGTGGCCGCCTTAGCTCGAGTCTCGCTTTGTGAGTCCACACCGCACAGGTTGATTAGGTGAAAGAGCGCTGAGAAAGTAGTGCTACGGGTGTAAACATGAGAAATAATTAGACGAAAGATTATAGATAAATTACAAGATTTGAAAGGCCAAAGAAAAAAGGAATAAGACAATAGGCAAAAGGTAAAAGGCAAAAGGTAAAAGGTAAAAAGCAAAAGGCAAGAGACAAAACAATGAATGGATGTGAAATAAAATAAAAAAAGGTGATTGAAACATGAGGGAGCGCAAAACTTCAAAAGATTCTATTTCATGAAAGACTCAAACAAAATCGAGTCTGACTATACTGTAAAACTATGAGAGCTTCCATGGTGGAAAATGGTAAGAGTCGATTAATCGAGCTTCGAAAGCAGGCTTGCAACTCGCACGTAAGAAAAGAGGAAGGCGAATTGAAGAGTCAAAAAAAGAATACAAATTTAACGAAAAAAAGAAGTTCTTCGACAAATATCTAAAGCATTTTTATTTGATTGACTGAATCAGAATGTAACTCTTTGGTTTTTTGTTGTTTCTTTTAAAGATTTTTTTTTTGACTTTTCAGTTCTCAAGATATTGACAGAAGCGCCCAATTCTGTTTTGACTCACTTACGTAATTGGAAACGGGTCTTTTTTTTTGAAAACATGCATAAAAATCTTGTTTTCCATCTCAAACTTGAGCAAGATATAGCAAGAGGAAGAAAAGAAAGCATTTGTTGGAATTCGATAAATTCAACTGTGTTAGATGAAATCAGAAAACAAAAAAGACCGGAGATAAACACCATAACATTTGCTCGCTTTCACAATTACAATATCCGTTAATTCGGGACTCTTTGGCAATTTAGGTAATGTCACTTCAAAACCAGGCAAAGTGGGAAAAAAGCCGGCAGAGTAAGCACTTTCATCAAAAACATTGACCTCAAAATTTATGTATGTTTAGCTTTATTCATGTTTATCTAAAAAGCAGCAAGACTGATGCATTTCCACGTTTTCAAGATTGATACACCACAAGATTGGGTCTAAGAAAGTATAAGCCCAATAAATGAGTAGCATACCGATTTTTGGTATTTAGAAACAGAGTTCAAAAATGTCTCGCAAGACTGTATTTCGGTATTAAAATCTTTGAAAGGGTCGCATGACATATTCACCCAGCTTACCCAGATTAACCCAACCTCACACCAGATTGTTTGTATTTTCAAAAAATCATTCACGCGAGAAAATCGTAGGACATTCACATGTACAATGTGTCTCGGGCTTTGACGCTGAAGACTTATCGTGCTGGAATGTAAGTTAAAGCGATTATTGCTAACATATTGTTTCTGTCTAAAGCTGTTAGTCGGGCATCTCTTGCAAAAAGAAGCTGTGAAACAGTGAGGCTGTCATCTCAAAGTATTGCCAACCACAGCTTGTGCTCGTTGCTTCAGCTTTTTACTCATTTGTAAATATTCATTTTCGAGAGGAAGACGCGGTGTTTGGGAAAAGTTCAATTGCAAGAAACATATATACGCTACATCAAACACGTTGAAAGGAAATGGCACTATACCGAAAACTGGCAATCGGAACAAAGCGCCCAATGGAGTAAACAGACTAAGTGCTTGCGTCTTTAGGCTCAGAATCAGCAATCTCGTGGATTCTCCAGGCAGGAAACAGAGGAGCAAACTCATTGTCGACAGTCTCACCACTCCACCAAGCCTCGACGACATCCTTATCGGCATTCTTGTAGAAGTGAATGAACTCGTTCACATCCGTCTCGTTGGCAGCGTCAATGAAGTTGAAAAGCTGGGCCAAGTTGTCGTCCTCGTTCTCTTCATCTCTCTTAGTCTCTGGGCCAGTTGGCTCAGGCGCTGGAGGAGTAGTCGAGGAGGTGGTAGTCGAGGAAATGGTGGTTGTTGGAGTGGTGGTCGTTGGAGTTGTGGTCGAGGAAGTGGTGCAAGGAGTAGTAGTCGTTGGAGTGGTGCAAGGAGTAGTAGTCGTTGGTGTGGCACAAGGAGTAGTAGTCGTAGGGGTAGCACAAGGAGTAGTAGTCGTAGGAGTAGTTTCAGGAGTAGTAGTCGTAGGAGTAGTTTCAGGAGGAGTGGGTTTCACAGGCTTTGATGATTTCTCAGGTCTTCCGGGTCTCTCAGGTCTAGCAGGCTTGGAAGGTCTTGGAGGAGGCTTGAGATGCCTAGTATGAGGCGTTGGAGGGTTGTTTGGAGGAGGGTTCTGAGGGTAGCTTGGAGGAGGGCGTGGTGGGTAGTTTGGGGCCGGGTTCGAAGGAGGGTTCGAAGGAGGCTCTGGCTTTGGGGCCGGAGGAGGGGCTTGCTTCTGGGGAGGTGGGCAAGGCTGAGGCTTTGGCTTTGGCTTGGCGAAAAGCCACCAAAGGAAACATCTCTTGCCAATGGCCGCAGGGTTAGCAACTTCGTTGTTGACGACGGCAATTGGAGAGGCAGCGGCAAGGGCAGCAAGGCCGAGAGCGACTGGAACGGAAAGCTTCATGATGATCGAATTGGGGAGAGCAGGCTTATTGGAAATAGGCTTGAGTGATGACGGATAGAAAATATGCTTGGTGGGATCCTCAGGGCTTTTTATACCTTTTCTCCTCGCTCAAGTTCTGGGGGATAGTTTCCGAAATGAGCCGTAGCTTTGCTCTTTTCGCTTTGTTTTCCCGTTCGAGAATGAACTTTGCCAAAATGACCAGTGCAATCGAGGTGGTGGAGTCGGAAAACGCCTCGAGGGCGTATGTGCACTTGAAGAATCACAATGCTAATCAGCCCACTTTTGAATCTTCGTGCATACCGTAGTATAGCATTCTGGTGAAAAATAACCTTCTCTTATAAGTTTGATAGTGACTCAATGCCCACAGTCTACTTAGCTTAATCTATCCTATTTCATAAAGCACAACCATTGAACACTGGAAAATTTGATACTACAAGCATTTGACAAAACTTGGAGCCGATCAAGACTGAACTTATGCAAGGGCTCTCATTCAGAATTGCCAAGGGTTTTCTCTGTTGTTTGATAAGACCAATCCAAGAAAGCTTTTGACTCCTAATCGCAATGGCCTTTGTATACACATGCGCATGCGAATAACCCCTGATGCATGCCGTAAAAGCTCATAAACGCCAAAAAGAACAGAAGCGCGTCGAGCCACGGACAGGTCCGCTCGGATAAGTCCGTTCGGAACTCTCACATATATGCACTTAACCGCAGTACATTCTCAGCCCACGTTTTGAATTTCATACATGCCGCTATAATTTTGTGCCAATGATGATGGCAATAACACAGTTTCCGCTAACTCAAGGAAGCTTCAAGTGTGTCTTAGCTCTAGATCTTCTGATTCAGAAATTTGTAGAAGTTGAAGCAACGATCACAGCATGGTCGGTATTTTATTTTTTCATGCTTGATAGAAACAAATTAGAGTATAATTGGCATTTCATCAAAGCTGGGCTCCGGATCTTCACGTGCTTCCAAGAAATTTCTATTGCAGATCGTAAAAACCAATAAACACTGACGCACGCCGTATATGCCCGCACGTACATGAAACATGGTCTGATCTGATGGCACTTTTTTAGTCGCCGTGCGTTTGCGCGAAAGAAGCGAAATGGCATTGCCAAAATATTACCGGTATTGGATATCTTGTAATGACAACTCCAGTTCGACTGTGGTATTAGATTAAAATGGCGTGTCAAATGTTTATAAGCAAGCTTGGTGTAGAAAAATATAAATACTATCAAGTTGGGCGACATCCGGATAAAAGCATTTGCTCAACACAACTATAAGGATTGAGGTTCACTATGAACTCACGTCTTTCTTTTGAATCATATCATCCGGATTTGTATAACTTTTTTGTGTTTGATTTGTGGTTGCATGCGACTGCCACATTTTATGATCAAGCGAGAACGCAGGGGCTCAAACCAATGAGTATTATGCATTATGTAATAAACTCCACGGGCACCTCGACCACGGGTAAGCAATTCGTGAATTGTAATTTGAGGAAAAGAGGTGGCTTGTCTGAGGGATTTATAGTAATAACTTGATATACTCTCTCCTTCGGACTTGAATCTAACTTCTCACGAAAGTAGGACCTTTGAAAGAAAGACAGTTACATCTCTTCTTCAACTGTAGATGAATGCAGGTGGCGGCCCGAACCTGGTGGAGTAAACGAATTGCAGATCTTTCGTCCAACAATAAAAAAGGCGAGCAGATAGTTGAAAACATGCAAGTTTGTAGTAAGTGTTGCAAGTAAGTCTGATGTAAGAACTGAGCTGATTGGCAAAGCTTCAAGACTCAGACTTTTCAAATGCTGAGACCTATAAGGACCTGGAACGGCTCATCTATCTATCTAGGTTGTTCATGAAACGAAACGTTCTCATTGGTTTAACACTCCTGGAGTTTGTGACTTGAACTGGATTCAAATCTTTGAAAGGTCAATGGAATGTGCTTGCAAACGGTCTTTTCTTTTATATCTTTCACTGCCTTAAGCTCTAGCGATAAACGAGCAGTAATCATGCTCAGATTTGGGGAAGAGGCTTGATTTTTAAGGGGCAGATAGATTTTGCGAAGAATTAAGTGGTATTTATTGAGTTATTTTCGTTTCAAGATCAGACTCGCACCTCATACAATTTCACAGATACATAAATTCAAGACAAAAGAAAACTAGGAGCAAAAGAAACAAAAGATAAAATCAAGAATCAATAGCGAGCGAAAACGAGCGAAAACGAGCAGAAAAAAGCAGAATCGAGCAAAAGCGAGCAGAAAGAAAAAGCAGAGCTTCAAAGCAGAGCTCAAAAGAAGGACAGAAAGAAAGAAGTGAATAAAGGGAAAAGAGACCATTCGAGACAAGATGAGGCAAGATGAGGCAGGATGAGGCAAAGACACAATACCAAAACAAGACATTGTGACTAAAAAGAAAAAAGCTAAAGCAAGAAAGGAAATACTCGCCCCCCCAACTTTGTCTAGTCCCCTCGAAGACAATCACAAATTCACAACATCTTCATCCCGCAAATCTGTAATTAGCATATGTCCTGGAGCATGTCCAATGATCGGCCCTTCAATATGTTCGTGAGCAGAAAGTGCTGCTTCTTGAGCAGTGACGCCGCAGCCCCAGAATATTGGCACCTCATCCGCTTCTATCCGTGTTGTATCGCCAAATTCAGGGTTGGCCAAGTCCTTGATTCCTAGCCGCTCGACGGCTTCATACCCGAAATCTATAGGGGCGCCATGTGTTTTTTTGAACTTCCCGGTGATTTCTTGCACACGCGCAATATCTTTCAACTTATAAGGCCGCATGCTTACTATATAGGGAACATCAGTAAACACACCATAGCCTTCAAGCGTCTTTGTGGTCTTGTACACCGACACAATTTTCTTTTCACTGAAGTTCCGCGGCGCTAGGCCAGCGTCTTCTAGCGCATACTCAAAAGAAAACGAGCATCCAATAAGGAACCCCACATGGTCGTTTGAATCCCAGAGGTCAGATACATTGTTAGGCGACGCGATTAGTTGGCCCTTCTCGTAGACTGTGTATTTTGGGAAATCACGTGTAATGTCCAAATCAGCTTCGCTTATGATTCTCTTGTCACTGACACTTGTCCGGTCTCCTTTGGCAGTATGAGCTAGAAGTGGGATCGGGACCGGATTTAGGCGGCAAAGATGAAGAAAATCAACAGCAATTTTCGAGGGAAGAATCACTAGATTGGCCTGCGCATAGCCTGGGCAGCACCCCGAGGTCTGACTAGTATGGATTTCGTCTCTGCACTGGCGGCGAAAGTCTCTGGGATCCATCGAGATATTTTCAAAAATGGTCGCCGTCTCGGGCAATTTGCACTCATCATGCGGTGTACTTATGATAAGCCTTCTAGACGCACGTGAGATACCAGATGCGATGCGCGTGCGGAGATGCGGGATCATGCAATCAGCGGAGATGTGCGGACGCGGTGTGCCTACTCCACAGTTTTGATTCTCCGCATTGACTACTTCTCAAAGTCTATAATCACGTTAGGCGGGAAAAGAGCTCCGTCGCGGCCAAATCTGGCCATCACCAACTCGAAAACAAAATAGAAAGAGAAAAAGAGGAAAAGAAAAAACTTTTATATTGAAATAACTGGGTACACATACTTATATGAAATTACGTGGATGAGCCGAAAAATGTACACTTTTAAAACGTTTCGGCCGAGAAAAAGTCCGGGAACAAGCTGGACCAAGCCGATGGATCGCCAAAGCCTCCAAATTCCGGCGTATCTTCACGCTCGGTGCTTAAAGACTCCAAATCAGGTATTACCGGTGCCGAATTATTCGAGGGTCGGTTCAAAAGATCGTATATCGTTGGTCTCAGGTTCGCGCTTCTGGCAGAAACGTGTCTCTGTAGTTCAACTTCGTAGTCCAAGCCGTGGTCCAGCTTGAGCGTGGCTCTGATTTTCAAAAACGAAACTTCACTGAGTTTCCATGTCGTGGACATATGCATCAACACGGTCATAAAGTCAAAGAAGAAATCTTGCTCTTCTTCATTCTTCGCAAAACTGCCCTTATTTTTCAGCAAGAGGATTGACGCACTAATAATGCACGAGTAGACAAGAAGAATCGAGCACTTTCTGGCGCCATGCACTTTCACGAACGAGTAGACCGCTGCATGCACATCTGCAATTGCATTCATGCAGATCAGGATCGGGTCAAATGCCGAGGCTTGGTCTGTCTGGGCTTTTTCAACAAACGGCCGATTCAAGCAGAGGAGAATGATGTAGAAATAGTACCGAGTGAACATTTTCGTCGTATCGTGTCCCCTTTCATGAAGCGTGAGGCGGTCCCAGCGCAAGATTTCCGGAAGATTGGCCCGCCATTCTGTGATCCGCTTATTATACGCCTGCACTAGCTCAAGCTTATTTTGCAATGTCTTCTTGTCAGCGAAAACAGTCTCCATCATGTTATCTGAGATCTCTGCAAGCTTGATGATGCTGCCGAGCGGGTTGGATATGTCGATGTAGGCCACTTTCTCTTCGCTCTCGGCCCCTGGATACGTATAAGGCTGGATCCATTGTATCGCAGGCATGTTTTCGGACACGTGGATGGTGGACGAGTCCGGTTTGATCACACAAGGTCGTCCCAAAATCAAACTGATGAACCGGTCGGCCATGAAACAGCCCCAGAAGATCCTGCTTCGGACGCTGATTGTGATATCACTGACGTTTTTCTTGGTCCCAACAAGCCAGCTTTCGGGTCTGAGATGAAACCCGATCCCAAGCCCCATGCGCAAGGCATCTCCAGTCAACATCCAGCCCGCATTGTTGCGGTAATTGTAGATGTCGTAGAGCCCTAGAAGAAGATACGCCTGTAAAGAGCAGACCGAAGGAGAGTCGAGCAGAGCCAGGAGAAGGTCTCGTGCCATACAGTAAAAGCCATGGGCGGAGTCTCGGATCTCGGGATCATCCGACATCAGCGCCCCGACGGAGCACACTGCATAGACGAGTTCTGTCGAGCTGTATGTCGCCAATGAGTCCGGATCAAAGAAGTCAAGAATAAACGCCTCCCGGAATATGAACGCATGCATATCTGGGTACAGCCAGCGGAAAAAGAGTTTGATGCACTCGATGATCTTGGGGTTTTTGCTCAATGCCGCAGGCCGGTGTTCTTCTAGAAGCTCACGACGGGGAAGCGATTCCGTGTCGAAGATGCTAGTGGGGCCATAAACAGAAACCGAAACGGGAGGTGCGTTTTGAAACGTCTTTGCTTGGAAGTATTTGCGAGGTGCGTCCAGAGACGTTTTGCTTGCTTTTGTCGCATTAACTTCCTTGCTTGCATGATGCACTCGTGCGTCGAGAGATGTTCCGTTTTGGACTTGAGAAGGTGTTTCTGCGGGCGACTCTTCTTTGATAGCTCCGCTTTCAGAAGGCGACATGACATATTCTGGCAGCATGCCGTCATGCGACTGCGGTCGGAACCGATCGTCCTCGATCACTTTCAATGCATCGCATGCTTGCTGGAGATTCTCTCGTAGACTCAGCGCGACATTTCTATAGTGTTTTATCTTCAGCTCGAGGTCAGATATCCGCTTGTTCTGGGGCCGTTCTTTTCGCCCATCTGAAACCATCACGCATTCGATATCTCGCCGCTCACACAAAACACAACGAGTTCCACCGTCAAATTGGCATTTGCGCTTTCGGCTGCGACATTCTACACAAGCAAGAGCGATCTTTTTGCGTTCTGTGGTCATTACTCGGAAGGGCTTGCCGACTGCCGATCAAATCCAGATCGCACGGTGACTGAATCGAGGCAAGATCGACATGCAAATTCCGCATTTCAGCCGCAACTAAAGCGGCTTTGCCTCGTCGTGGTTGAGTGCACTCCTTCCGGCTTGCTAATTGCGCGATCTCTGTTTTCAGCTCACAGGAGTTCGAGACGAGCCATTTTACAGTTTTCTTTTCGACCAGCGAAAAATCTTTTTCATTTCTTAATTTAATCCTAAATCATTTCGATCAAACAGAATTTTCTCTCGTTGTAAACTTCTTTTGTCTCTAATATTTCATTCCGAAGACTTACTTCTCATCTCCATTCTGCAACCCAAAACAGAAATCTAAGAAGCCTAAAGTAAGTCTAAAATCTTCTTTAGATGTCTCAGTCCCATAGGCGATAACTCGAGGCTCGCAACTTCAAGGCTCGCAATGTCTGAGAATGTCTAGTGATATGCATTGTGCTCTTTGGTCGAAATTTTCTTACGAAATTATCTAATATCTGACTGGAAAAACAAACAGAAGACAAAAACAAAACAAATTAAAGAGAGCAGATCTAGTGAAAAATTGATTGATGGGGTACATACATTATATTATATACGGTGTGATCGGGTCAGGTTCAGAAATCTGGCTGAAGAAGCTACAAAATGGAAAATAGCACGCCATCTCTTCCACAAAGCCGAACAGAAAAAGCCTCATACTCGTTCTGCACCATGACGATTCTGCGTTTGATCAAACTTTTAGAAAATAATCCTGGTATCTATGGTGTGGACCAATGTACTCATTCGGTAAAGTCATTTCCAATCTGCCCCGACTGAAAACATCATGGGAATAATAAGTCAGCGTGATGACAAATAAAGCAGCGAAAAAACAAATTTCACAGCTTTTGAGAGTTCTCAAAAGAGGTAAACTCTGAAAATCCCAACCAGCTTCCCCTATAAACTCAATTTCATCAAACCAAAATGAATCCAATTTCTCATTATAAATCAAACCGTCCATTCATAAACACGAAATAAACCAGTCCTATGTACATCACACTGACCATACCTCTACAACTCCAACTGCAACTCTTCAAAGCTCTCAAGGACTCTCTGAATCATCCCTCTTTCCTTCCTCCTATACCTTTGCCTCTGGCTTCCCATCATACTCCTCCTCCTCATCCGACTCAACCGTGTTAGACTTTTTGTCTGCTGCCAACACCTGTGCAAACTTCGACTTGGCCCGGATCGCCGGCCCTTTCCAGTAAAAAACGTAAATGGGAATCATCACCAATATGGCAATGCAGCCCAAGAGTGTGCTGGCCCATTGCAAGTGGTACTTGTCACCTATATTATTGTACAACGGAGTGGCATACATGGCGGCGATACCGGCCAAGAAATCACGTGCAAACCCGTTTCCGCCCGTGGCAGATGCAGAGTAATGGCCATAGGCAGCAACCATATAGTCGATGGTCGACATGTAGATGCTGTAATTTGCAATGGCAATTAAAACCGTGAATATCATCGGGGCTATCCACGGATTGTGTTCTGGACCCATACTGGTCCAGGCAAAGCCGAAAAGTCCAATGGCTTCGAGTGGAGCAAGAAAGAGCAAAAGAAGCATTCTGCGTTCCGCAAACCGAGAGTCTTCGCCCTGGCTTTTGATGAGATACTTTTGTCTGGCCACGTCTGGAAGATGGATGCCATAAGCAAGGAAGTATCCGATCATTACGGGAATAAACGCAAGACCACACGCGGTTGCAGAAAACCCCCACTGTTTGTAGACAAGCGAGAACGACTCCATACAGATGAAAATCAACGCGTCTGAAAACCCGGAAAGAAGCGACAAAAACAACACAATCGGCTCGGTGGCAAACATGACAAACGGCCGTTTCCAGATATTGAGGACTTCCTTAACGGTGAGTTTCTGTTGGCTGACCTCGCCTGGACCATAGACATTGTCGTTTTCGCCCAGTTCACGCCTCCGTTTGGCCTCTTTATCGATGATAAGTGACACTCTGGTCTCGCTCACCAAGAAGAAGTGGGCGATCTGCACAACTCCGCCGAAAATGAGCTGGATCCAGAAATTCCACCGCCACGAAAGGTGGTCTTGACATAATCCTCCAAAAATGGGACCAAGGGCCGAACCACCAACTGAAGAAAGCACCACAAACGCCACGGCGTAGCCCTGACTATTAGCCTCCCACATATCTGCCGTAATACCCAAAGTGACCGACCCACCAGCCGACGAAAGACCGCCTAGACCTCGGGCCACGACAATAGCAGCGAAATTCGGCGCAAGACCACCCAAAATCTGCCAAATGTTGACCAAAAAAAGCGACGCTTGCATGATGGGCCACCTCCCATACTCCTCGGACCAAGGGGCCCAAAGCTCACACCCAAAAGCGTAAGCTATAAGAAAGACCATTTGGGATACTCTTGTTTTCTGCTCGCTGATCCCGTATTCTTCCGATATAAGGGGTATGGCGTTTGGGTAGATCGATGTGTTGAAGTTCATCGAGACTTGCACGGCAAAAATCACGCTGAGAATCAACCATTTCTTCTGTGTAGAGAAACAGAACCCTAGTTTGTCGTAACAGTCTTTTTCACGTAGAAGTCTGCGTCCGTCTTCTAGTAAACGGCCTTTACCCGTTGTCGTGACGCGTCTTACCGCTTTTGGGCGCTTTGGCGGTTGCAGATCAAGAGGTCTCCCGTCCGCATGCTCCAAAAACTGCTCGGGGGCGGGTTTTTCGATTCCGACCCGAGTGAAATAATCTGGGTGTTCGTTAAGTGCTTGTTTTGCAGCCTCTTCAGACGAGCTGCCGTTCTTCGTATCGCTCAGAGATGTGTCCATTGTGAAATTAATGAGTTAAATATAATAAGGCTTGAGAGAAAATGGATTATATATCAAGAAGGCTCGACGTGAAAGGCAAACGGAAAACCTGGAGGAATGCTGATCGGGCTTTATATAAGAAGCTTCACTTCCTGCACCCCTCGGGCTGTTCTAGAGCAATCTTGTTGCGGGCCTGCACTTCGGGCTCACTTACGAACGCGCCACGCGACGTTGCAAATATTGTGCGCTTTATCTCCGAGACCAGCAGCCAAGAATTGGGGCTCATACATTGGCGTGGGTATGTCATTTTATAAAGCGGATAATTTTGAAAGCTTTTTCATTTCGTCCCATTCTTGGTATACTGTAGGCGCAGAATCTTGATTTTGTTAATTGAAGGAGTTGCACTCCTCTAGATCCAGGCTTGCCCGAGGAAAAGGCGAAGTGCACACAACAAATATGATATCATACCGCAGAATCTGGCACCTTAGACAGCAAGAAAAAGCGCTCTCCACAGCGCCCCCACGTCCATTCTCCACTTCCCCACTTCCCCGATTCTGCCAGAATGTCTCAAATTAAAGAATTGTGACAAAAAGAATCGAGTGTGAGATGAAGATCATTTCTTCATCTCGTATCTCAGTGGCGAACATACATACACTCAGATTTTTGTACTTAAAAAAAAAATTGTTGCGCTGACTCAACGCCTTCCTGCTCGGAAGCGTCGGATGGTCGTGTTAACCTCATCTGATCACAAATGACGGAACTCCGCTCTTCGCAAGGATCGAGCGAGATCCCCAATTCTCATGAAAAGCATGAAAAAATTGCAATTAACGAAATAACACAAAGTTTTGATCATTAGGGGTCTTTCTCTGAAGCTGTTTTTTAGCACCACCTTCAATGCTTCTGTTTCTTTTGAAAGAAAAAAAAAAGGGGGGACCGTTCAGCAGTGTTTTCGGAATTTTGCTAAAAATGGAACCAAATTTAACTGGATCATTGTAACTACTGCTTTTATGCGAATATATGAATAACTTGAAAAGCTTTTATTAGCCAATTCTGCATAAACACAGTGTGTGAAACCTTTTCGTTTCTATATATTCCAAAATTTGCTCGATCTGCTTTGACCAAAATGAATTATTTCACGAAACAAAAATTGCACACATGATGATAGAACTTCTAAGTGGGGACTAGGCGACTGAAGTCTTGACAAGTTAGGAAATTTAGAAAGAAATGTCCTTTTGAATTTTTGGTTTGCGTCCGGAAGCCAGTAAAGTAGTGATTCTGCCGAGAAATGTGGAAGCGTCTTGATGCTTTACAATAGCAATACAGGCAAATTATGGTGATAGCGGATGAAGATGATTCGTATTTGCTCGATAGGGTGAATTTGACTTTGAGAGCTTAAGGCACGACAGACGGTGAATTAGCCAATGATCGAAAATTGCAGTTTCGAGAACACTCAAATAACTCTCGACAATGCTCGACGATTCTCGACAATTCTCGACAACTCTCGACGAATCCAGACTCTGGCCGTCGGCTCTCCACAAAGGAGCAGTCAATTTGTGTTGACCCGGACTTCAAAATATCTCATTTAATTCCAGCACATTTTCTCGAAAAGCAACGTTAGGCAAAGGTCTGTAAAGGGAACTCGTGCAGTAGTCAAGCACCTTTAGGTTGCATCACACGACTTTCCCGAAACAATTTGCACTCACAAAATGAGGCGGTAGTATTCAAATTATACCTTAACAAACAGCGAGCTCAAGCAGTGATTTAGAAGGGGATGAATTATGGCAGTGTCATCACCCTTCAAACCACAATTCTGGATAAGCTACAAAAGGGGCAAAAACGGCGTTGGGTCAGCATGTGAAAGTACAACGAGACACAATTTTAACAACCAAGACCTGTTGCACATGTCGAATTGAAGACTCTAGTCTTCGGACTTCTAGCGTACGAGCAGATCTCGACCCTACCTCCTCCTCAAAGCATGTGGCATATCAATACCTGTCATTTTCAGAGGCACCTTCAAGCAGCTAAAGTACTCATTTGCAAAGACTCAAATCGATAAGCGCGCATATTTGCAAAACCTTCCTCAAGACTGCATCATCTCATTTAAGAAACCTGCCTCCTGATTCCCAGCTTAAATTCTCCAAGTGGGCTGAAATTCGACCCAATCGTCTGTGGTATAAAGCAATATAAACCGTGAAAAATTAAGCAGGTCAAATGAAGCATGCTAGACTCTCACAAGAACAAAAGCGAACATACCAAGTGTTATTGTTGATATTCTCATTCTTAAAGTAGTTGCATGAAGATGCGGTTTCGACGTTTCACCAAATAACAAAGTCTGGAATGAGCTTCGCAAAGCTCTGTCTAGGGCAACAAATGAAAGTTGTCAAATATGCCGATTGTAATGAAGAAAATCTCATTGGTCTCCACCTGGCAATGCAACCTTGAGTTCGAAGCTTCGTCCTGCAGAGCACAGTACAGATGCAACATTCAGCTTGAGCTGCAACTGCTGCATTCGAAACAAAGTGCCCCTTGTTTACTTTCGAGAAGTGCCTTTGACCCTGAGTGAAAAATTCAGACACCTTTGTTTTCTTTTCAGTGAGGAGATGTGAGCAAGTTGACTTTCCCGAAAAGCAATTGAAGACAACTGTCCAGGAGGGGAAGAAGGGTCCAAAGAGGAGTGGAGGCACCAAACCTCAACGACTGGAAGTTCAAGAGTCCTGGCGAAAGCCCGTTCGCTCAATGAAAGAAAGATATATAAACGGAACGTTCGTCTGAGCCATTTCCCGTTTTTCTCTTTTCTGATCAGCTCAACTCTTCTCTCGAAACTTGACCTACCCTTTATCTCCAAAATGCAATCTATCTTCTCCATGTTATTGGCCGTCTTCGGCTTGGCAGCCTTGGCTAACGCCTGTGCCGCCCCAGAAAACAAGGACTCGCCCCCATCCGTGTACGCGGCGCTTTTCCTTAGCGACCACGCTTTGGGTGCCTTGGTTTTCTTCCCATTGGACGGTTACGTGAATGTTGGAATTGCTCTTGGCGAGTTGCCAGGCAAGCAAGGCCCATTCTCTTACAGCTTGCAGACCAAGAAGGTGCCAAAGGCTGGATGCGCTTCGCTCAAGGACATTTTCAACCCATTCTGCGGAACCTTGGACGCACGTACTCCAGCCGAGAAGGAGGTTGGAGATCTTTCTGGAAAGCATGGCTTGATCCGTGGTGACACGGAGGTTGATCTCTTTGAGGACCGTTACACTTCCCTTAACAAGAAGAACCTTGCTTACATTGGAGGCTTGTCTGTTGTTATCACCGACGCTAAGGGCAACAACATTGCTTGTGCTGACATTGAAGAGATCTCGTCTCCACTTTCTGGCGACAAGGCCAAGGCAGCTGCTGGTGCCACCAAGTTGGACTTGCCACAAGACGTGAAGGCGTTGCTTGCTTAATCTTGAGGGTTTCTAGTGGCCGTGTGAGGATTGGGGAGTCTGCAAGGTGTCTCAATGTGAGTGCGGCCACGCCTGAAGTTTATGTTGGTTTTGTTTATGTTTTCGTTTGTCGTTTAACTGCAGATTGTTTTTTTCAGTATGGATGTAGAACGTGGCCATTGAGATGTCCGAGGCGTAGAATCATATTTCTTGAAATCTTTAGTAAAGAACGTGGCAGGCGAGACGCAAGGTTTGATCAGCCTCATTTGTCAAGTATAGGCGAGAATGTATCGCTGAGCGCACTCACTCGAACTTCTCCTAGTCATTTCGTCAAAATTGGAGAAGTGAGGGGTGACGAATATCTGCAATTTTTGTCTGCGGATCCTCAGAAATTTGATAATTTGATTCGATGGCGCATCCAATATATTATAATTCCTCATATTGAGATCACTTTCGCTCAAGCCTTGTTCCCCTGGAAATGCGATCGTTTCTCTAGCTGTCGATTACACAATCGGAGTGGCCCACAATCATTTGAATACCCACGATTATGAGAGCCGCGACATTCATCATGTAAAAATCACACCTATGCCGATTGTTGCAATAATTTAAGCCGCATCTGCACAAAAGACCGTAAAAGCAGAGTTTTCGGAAACTCCACCGAAAGGAGCGGGGTAAGACCGACAGAACCGCAAATCGGGCGCACTAGTCGGGAAAGAATTCTGCGGAAAGCAAGTTAGAGCGACGGGCTTTCTTTTTCTCTGCAAGACGATCGTCGGGCGTCCCGGAGATGATTCCCAATCAAGACAGGGTATTTCTTTTAATCATTCGATTGCTTATTTCAAGCCCGACAGAAAAGTATCGCGCCTTCTTTAAGTCGCGTCTTTCAAATAAAGCATTTTCATCATAAATTCGTACCTTTTCGAGCATATTAATGAAATGTCTTGGCTTTGGGCCACAAAGCTTTTGTAGCCATGCCTTGGGAAAAAGGCCAAGTTCCCTAGTTGTCTGATATTTGCGAACCATCATGAACAAAAACAGAAAATGTCCAAGCATTAGAGCCCGACATATAAATGGAACGGATCAACTGATTTTACGACATCTTTCCCTATTGGTGTAACCTGATACTTCGGCTGTCGCCTGCGAAAGGCCTTCTTTATGCACACTTGTAAGCCTTGAGTTTCCTCTAATGAAAAGAGATTTCGTAAGCTGCCCGCTGGCCAGAACTGAGATACACGAATCCGGAAAAAAAGAACTATCAGGACCCGCCAGCCGAAACAGTTGAGAACCGTAGCTTCGGAGGCTGAGCCATGAGGGGAAAGAGAGAAACGGCATTCAAGAGCGGAGAAAAAAAATTTTCTACCACTTCGAGACAATATCCTACCGTTGCAATGAAGCTCTTTTGAAGCAATTTTGATGCCAAAGTCGACTGAAGAATGAGTAGTCTGGCTTTCAAAAAGGCGTAAACTCGGATATAAAAAGCCAGCAAGTTTCGTGCCAGAGAGCCTTTTTTTTCTTCTCATCAGCTCTCTTCCGTTGTACCCGAACTTACTTCAACTCTCCTCCCAAACCCCGAACCAAAATGAAATCTGTCTTCTCCATGTTAGTCGCCGCCTTGGGCCTTGCTACTATGGCCACCGCATGCGCCGCCCCAGAAAACAAAGACTCTCCTTTCGAAGTTCGTGGAGCCGTATTCCTTAACGGAGCCTTGGGAACGGTTGTTTTCTACTCTTTGGACGGCTACGTTTCGGTTGGTGTGGCCGTCACTGGCTTGCCCAGCTCGCAAGGTCCTTTCACTTACTCTGTGCAACTGAAGAAAACCGAGGAAGGCGGATGCGCTTCCCTTAACAACGTCTTCAACCCATACTGTGGTACCTCTGACGCGAGAACACCTGCCGAGAAACAAGTCGGAGATCTCTCCGGAAAACACGGCTTGATTTCCGGAACTTCCGAGTTCGAGGTGTACGACGACAGATTCTTGTCGCTCAACTCCAAGAACCGCGCTTACATGGGCGACTTGTCTGTGGTGATCACCAACGCAAGGGGCAGAAACGTGGCTTGTGCCGATATCGAAGATATCTTGTCTCCTCTCACCGGCGAGAAGGCCAAGGCGGCAGCACCAGCTCAAAAGTTGGACATGCCCGAGAAGGTCAAGGCCTTGCTTATCTAGGAGTACAATGTTTTGCTGAGGTCGTGGAGTTGAAACCGCTGTTTTCGAATCCCCTTTGCAGCCTGGCTCTGTGCTCCCTTGTTCTTTGTTTGTATGTTTTTTGTAATTTATTGTTTGCTTTTCATTGGTCGGGCAAAAGCCCTTTTTCGAATTTTTCATGTATTATCTACTCTCATAAATATAGCTATGCTCGAATTCACGCGAAGAGCTTCGACATTGCTTTCTTCTGCTTGGCAGTGCGCGCCCGTGCCAACTCCTTCACATCCCTGAGACCTTTCAACACGGCAGCATCATTGGGCGAAAGCTTGAGGGCAGACTTGAAAGCAGCCTCGGCACTATCTTCGTCTTTAATGAGAAGGTAGCCCGAGCCCTTTCTATACCAAGCCTTTGCAGTGGTCATGTCGTCAACTTCAGGGAAAGCCAATGCATCGTCTGCTGCCGCAATGGCGGCTTTTCCGTTCTTCAATTTCAAGGCAACCAATGCGGCATTCAAGGCACACGAAACGCTCAAGGATGCCTTCTCATTGGTGAGTTCGTCGCTCAATGATTCTGGTGTGTAATCACTCAAGAATCCAGACGCCTTGGTATACTTTTCAAAGGACTTCTCCAACTTGCCCTCTTTCAAGAGCTTTGTGCCCAAATCTTTTAAAAATTTGGCTGCTTCAAGCACTGACTCTGGCTGCGCCTGATCGATCTTGTCGTCGTCGGCCAAAACGGCCTCGTATATATCCCCAGTTCCGTCGTCTGTGACAGCAGAAGATTCAGGGACATAGTCTGCTGGAAGCTCACCACAGTCAGAGATGATCCAGTCCTCCTTAGGCTTATCCCCCTCACCCTTTTCACATCTTTCGAGCTGTCTGACAATAGACTTACCCTGTATGACCTCTCCAAAAACGACGTGCTTGCCGTTCAAGTGCGGCGTAGGAACGGTAGTGATGAAGAATTGCGACCCGTTGGTGTTGGGCCCAGCATTGGCCATGGACAACAAAAATGGTTTGTCGTGTGTCAATTCGAAGTTCTCGTCCTCAAATTTGTTGCCATAAATGGACTCTCCGCCAATACCTGTACCGTGCGTGAAGTCACCTCCCTGACACATGAAATCTTTGATAACACGGTGGAAGATGCTTCCCTTGTAATGAAGGGGCTTACCGCTCTCTGCGGAGTTTCCTTTCTCGCCAGTACACAATGCTCTGAAGTTCTCGGTTGTTCTGGAGACAACGTCATCGTAGAGTTTGAAAACGACTCTGCCTTTAGAAACTCCTCCAGCGGTGATATCGAAGAAGACTTTTGACATATTGGGCAATTGTGAAAAGGTATGCTGCTGATGCGAGTGGATCTTGGATTCGAAAGTTACCCTTCAGAAGGCACACGCGCGTTACCTGAGAACTTATAACAAAAGCGAGTACTGATGTCGAGACGGGTTGACCTGCAGATAGAATACTATGGAATTCTCGAGCGGCGCGGATGAGAATCCAAATCTGGAGAACTCCTAGATTCCTTAAGCACTTCGAAACGGAGTGAGCCATTCAACAAGATGGCATTTTCGCTTCGGATAAATGCTCCGGGTAACGGTGCTTGCCAATTGGAATCACTAGTAATTACTTGAAATTGCGATCCACAAAAACACACAGCACCCTGAGCCGTCATTTCTAGACTTTGTTCTGTAATTCGCTAAGTGATGACAATCCCCAAAATCTTCATCTTCGAAATTTTTGGGCTCTCTTATAAATGAGACCGGATCAAATAAATGGATTGTGCAATTCGATAGGCATGTCTTTCTCAGTAAATTCGGCCTTAGAATATAAGTCATTTTGCATCATCAGCATTTTGAAAGCCGACGACGCTTACTGCCGTCTTTCTTTCCGCCACCAATTGAAACCACAAACAAAGCATTATGCCGCGAATACTTCCCAAGCATATCTTTTCTTGCACTTGATAATGTGAGCCCACAAAACAGTGTACACGCGCCGCTCAATCAAGCCGCAACGATTAAAAAACACCTCGCATTAGAAAAAGGACACCTCTTCAAAAGAAGGAATCAGATCCCATACTAGAATTCCCGCTATAGGCACCAAAGACAGAGACGCTAGCTGTTAAAGATTCCTCACCGGGTTGAAGTAAGCATGCGCCATGGCCTCCTTGGCCGTGAGCCGCTCTGCATGATCATATCTCAAGAGATTATCGATGAGATCGTAAAAGTCTTCGCTGATCAAATGGGTGTTCTTCGAGTTCTCGAACCGCGACCACTCGCGGCGCGTGTAGTAGCCCAAGTCCTCGTACTCGTCGCTCAAAACTAGGTTGTACTTCTCGAGATATTCGTTGAAGGAGTCCGAGCCTAACACACGCACGATCTGCACCAACTGGTCGGTGTTTGACTTACCATGGAAGAAAGGCTCTTTCTTGAACACTATCGAGGCAAACATGCACCCAAAGGACCACATGTCAAGCAGGTAGTCATAGAATCTGTAGTCCACAAGAAGCTCGGGCCCTTTGAAGTACCGCGAGGCCACACGCACATTATACTCTGTGCCGGCATGGTAGTACTCGGCCAAGCCCCAGTCAATAAGGCGTAATTGCTTTTGCTCATGGTCAATCATCACATTGTGTGGTTTCACGTCTCTGTGCATGATCCCCATGGAGTGGCAGTAGTCGAGAGCCTTCAAGAGCTCATACATATAGAAGCGGATATCCATGTCGGAGAACTTCGGGTACATCACGCGGAAATCGACGTTGTCCACGTGCTCGAAAATAAGCGCCGGCGTTTTCAGCTGTGGCTCCCTCACCACGTCAAGTAACCCGATGATGTTGGGGCCCCCGACCAAGTTCTTCAAGATCAGGATCTCGCGCTTGATCTTCTTCCGCTTGACCGGCTTCAACACCTTGATCACGCACTTGGCGCCGCTAGTTAAGTCTACGCCTAAGAACACCTCGGAATACTTCCCCCTGCCGAGCTTCTTGACCACCTCGTAGTGGTCCTGCGAGTTCCACTTGATATTGATGTTGTCGTAGTCCCAGAATTCCTGGGGTTTCTCCTGCAAAACATAGGGGTACACTTTCGATACAGAGGCCACAGTCATGTTTTTACGTATGGGCGCAGACGGCAGAAAGGACGGAAAGAGCGACTGGAAAAGGGCTAGCAAGCAAAGAGTAATAAATATAAACACGCACGTGCGAAGAAACTTACGCAAAAGCCGGTGCAGGAGTATTTTGGCGGGCGGGTGATGGGGGATGTAGGTGAAGGGTGTTTTGTGAGGTTTCGTTTAGTGTTGATATGTGGGTACGCGCACGACCGACAGAGGGCAGAGTCTAGATATTGGGTCATAGTATTTGAGAATTTGAGATTAACTTAAGGCTTCTTTTTATAGCAACTTCTATGTTCTCTACTTCTTTTTGTTTTCTGGTGGACTTGTAATGAAGTCTGAAAACATGGCTTGTGGCCTAGCAAAACAATATAAGCTTCGGAAATCGCCACTCCTGGATTGTCCATGACGAAAATATATTGAAAGTTATCAATTTACTTGAGATTTTTTTAGAAATTTTCGCCTGTGACTCGTTGGAAAGTTACCAGAGAATTCATGTGCATTGTAAGCATAGTCAAAAATTTATATTGTTCAGTTGCTTGTCGTAGCTATGTAACTCTCCCATTCTCGATATTTCTGTAATTTAGTGACCACGCTCACTCGCTACAGAACCTTCTCTATTTGTATAAATATTAAATGCTTTTCTTCAATCTAGGAAACCTAAAAACTCAGTTGTATTTAATTTATATTGAATAAATATGTATATGAATTTACTTATACTAAAAAACAGCCTGTTGCATATTAGTAATACTAAGTGTATTTAATAGGTGGAATCTGCCCAGTGCTTCTCTAATAAAATATTTACTCTTAAAGGTAAATTATAAATGAGAGGTCAACGTGTTTGAAAAATCGGAAAGGCTTTCTGATTTATTTCCACGACACTTCAAAATGCATGTTTCATTCTATTATACACAAATGAGCTCTCTGGCTGGTCCCAGGTTAACCACCACTTCTTCTCCAAGCAGAAGCTGTACCAAATATCCCACTATTTGCAAGCCCAGAGATCCAAAGTTGAAACCTCGGAATCCTTTCAGAATTATGTATCAAATACTACGAAATGATTGAGGCCCGTTTCTTAATTAAGTCATTCATCATCTGCAAATATTCTTGGCGATAATTCCCAGAGGAATGTTAATACTCTTCCTCCAAACTCCTTTACAAACGCTTTGTCTTCTCCCTCAAATCGACATTTTTCCAAACGAGCTGCCCAAGCCGCCCAACAGGCCAGACTTACCCGTCTCCTTTTGTGCGGCCTCTTTCTTTCTTCTCTGTGCCACTTTACCTTTGGACACACTATCAGCAGCTTCTCTCATAGCATCGATCCGCTTATCTTTCTTAACAAGCTTCCGGCCTCCTCCACCGAGCTCGTAGTTGTCCAAGAAATCATCAAGCATGTCTTCAAGATCGTTTCTCTCTTCTTTCATGTTAAACTCGGTCCTTGGCTCTTCCTCTTCTTCCTCTTCGAACTTCTTGGCGAGCTGCTCAAACCGGTCGTCTAGGAGCGTCAAGCCCTCTGTACGGAACAAGGCACTCGACGACATCGAGAAGGAGGAGGTGTCGGTCATGGCCCCCATTTTCTTACGGAGCTTGGTTTTCGGCTTTTTCTTGCCTGAAATCGTCGGGAGATCGCCTAGCGTGTCTGGGACTTCGTCAGCAGCCTCTCCCTCGTCCTCAAACTCGTTATCGGAGTCCCAATCATTTACCTGGTTTTTCTGCGACTTCTTGAACTTGCGGAAATCCCTCTCCCACGCATTATCCACAACTGTCTCGGCCCCATTCACGTCTACTTCCTCCGGGGCCTCTCCTGCACCGTATGGGTTTTCAAGCTCAACTTTTTCTCCCTCGTAGTCCAGGTCGTACTCGTCAAATTCCCCCAGATAGTTGTCCATATCCCACTCGTCATACTCGCCTTCATCCAGGTAAAAGTCGTCTTCATCTGCCTGGCCAGACTGCAACAAATCGCCGAAAATATCGTCTTCTCCCTCCGCCTCGTTCTCTACATAGGCCTCGTCTTCAAGGGCCTCCAAAACCTCGCGCAAACGCGGGTCCATATCGGGCCTGAACCCTTGGAGTTCACGTGGAATGTTCTCTAGTTCATCATGTGCGACTTTCCGCTTTGTTTCTGAGGGGAGCGCGTCGCGGATCAAGTCCTCGATATTTTTCTTGGGTTTCTGCGTCTTTTCCTCGTCTTTGGCTTCGATGAAAACACTGTCTTTGGCCTGGCCTATGGGCCTCAAATGCTGCATGTAATCGTAGTTCGAGTCATCGTAGAGGATCCCGTACTGGGCGGCCAAGCCCTCGTTCTCCCTGATTTTTTGCAAGTCTGCAGGCAGCAACCGTTTCTCCAACTCCTGGGCATCTAGAGCAACTGACTTGGCTGACTGAGAGGGGGTTTTTGTGGCCCTAGAAGCAGCAGAAGAACCTTGTTTCTGTTTCTGGGGAACTTCCACCAACACGTGCTGCAGGGCATCGTTATCGAAATAAAGAGCGTCTTCGTGCGACCTGTGCACCACACTGTATGTTTTGGCTGTCTTTTTGTTGAACTTTTTGACCATATTTTGCGTGTTAAATGGGAATGTAAGACCGTTTCTGCCATTTTTATTGACGTTTGATGGAGATGAGCATCTCGGTGTGCACACAGTGCAGAAGCAGATAAGACCAGAATTCCAAATACAACCTATTATTGAGCGATTTGGATTAAAAAAGAGATGCTTTATTGAACAATCAAGAAGCCAGCTACTTGAACACTTGCGTACATATCAGAGTAATCTTGAAGTTTTGAGTGATCACATTTTGATGACCCCAGTGGTTAACTGTGGCCGAGTCACGTGACTCAGATCACATCTACTAGATTGTATATATTGAACATCGCCACAAAATTTGGGGTAAATTTCCAGAAGGTGGTGCGTTGATTAAAGGGAGCCTTTTTTCAGTCTGCTAAATCCTCTCATAGATTGTAATTTTTTGGATACCATATATACTCGTTTCAGTGGCGGCCTGAATATTCGAAGGTGCTTTTAGAGTGACGTTAGCAAAACATATATTAAGGGAATTGAGACTTGATAGTTCTGCATTTGCTCTCAAAAAATGAGATTTAAGTCCCAAGAGAAAAAAAAGAAAAAATCTCTGGTTCTCGTAGACCGTTTCATTCCACAAAAAGTTGAGAAAAGCGTGAGCCAAAATTCCTGAAAAACCTTAAAGTTGAGCTCCGTGGTTGCGAACCACGAGTCCAACGCATCCCGCTTCTTTCTATTTCAAGATATGTATTTTTTTTTTTTTTCAATCTAGATCATAAGCGGCAAGATAAGCGATGAGACATCAACTAGCGTCTAAAATAAAAAGCACGATGCCTGCATCCTTATTCTTTCACCGATATGTGGCTTTTTCCTAGCTGTTTATTATTTTGTTGTTTAATTGTTTGGAGTCAACTTTTGTGGGGCCGCACCTTAGCTTCTTACTTTCGGATCTACAACAGGCTAACACACTTGACATGTGCCTTTATTCTGAAATCGCCAACGGTTTTGTTTTGTTGCTAATAACTCGAAGAATATCGCTTTAATAATGAGTATAATACTGTGAAAGACATAATTGTACATTTTCAGGGTCTGAAAGTTCAAGTTCGATGGTGCACCTAATACGTGTAAAATTAGCCACCAAAGAATAATCCAGGTTCACGATCGAGTATGAGAAAACGAAAATTTTAAATATAGAATTCCAAATAAGATAGTTTACATTTGATAGAAATCTTCTCACCCCAAATAAAATTCTATTTCTCCTCATAAATTCACTATTAACTCATACCTAACATTTTGAAGCACGAGCCCGCGATTTGTTCTACCACGTGATGCGTGTTACTTGTCTCATAGTGTTGATTTATCACTGATGGATTGTTGGATGCGCGAAATATTTTCCTATAAATAATCTAATTTTCACTTGTCCTAAGAGCGGATCCTCCTCTACTAAGGAAAGCCTCCTTAGATACTAAGTTACAACAATAGTAGGTGCGGGCAACCCATGGGAAATTCATTTCTCATTGTTCTTGAGAATCCAAATTCCAACACATAGTTAGTCCACCCAAATACCCCAAATAAATAAACCCATCGAACGCGTCGCGCGTTTTAAACTGTACTCCAAATTAATTCAGCAGTGAGCACTACCTCTTACACTCATCTCTTCTCTTCACAGGCTTGCAACACTTTGGTTCTTTAAGAAAGAAAAAAAAAAATCTTTAAAAGGGCCTGAAATAAATTCTCAATTGTCAAATTAATAGCAAAATTCTTAATAGCATTCTACTCGCCATGCTATCTAGCCGGTCTCCGCCGGCAAGAATCTGTCTGGATTATCTTAAAGACGACTGGCAATTGCCGCTGAAGGAAAACGCCCATGATCTCGTAAGGTTGGGGAAATACGAATGGAGGCTCTTGAGCCGAATGGACAGCAAATGGCGAAAAATCGTGCTAAAGTGTACCACCTGTAGGCGCAAGGAATACTTGCAGCTTTGGCCCGTGAACTGGACCACGTTGGCTGGCCATTATAGGCTGGTGCATAAGATGACTCTTGACGAAATCCGTTCAGGGGAATCCGAGAGCCGTGCCCGAGAAATCGAGTTAAAAAACAGGATTCGTGCCGGCAGGTTCACCACAAACTACTCGGTGTTGGATGATCCACGGATCTGGCCACCAAAAGCAAGTCTCAGAGTAGGACAAGGAGTTTGCATCGAGGCTGAGAATGACTCGAAGGATGGCTCGAGGGATGACTCGAAGGATGACTCGAGGGATGACTCAGCAGGGGACTCGGACTCGGAAGACAGATTAAAGAAGGACGCAGAGGAGCAAGCCATAAAGAAAGGTGCGAAGAAGATTGAGTCGAGAATCGCAAACGTCTCCAGAGAAAAATTGGACAGAAAAATCGAGGAAAAACAAGATATACGTGGGGATAGGAATCGTGAACTGAACCGTGATGGGAGCCGTGACGGGGACCAAGAAAGGGTTTATGAAAAGAGCCAAGGCAGAAATAATGAGAGAAATCACGAAGGGATTCGTGGTAGGTTTCATCAAAGTACTCCGAATAGGGCCCAGGACAGGGTCCAGGACAAGACCCATAACACAAAAAATAGAAAAGAACTTGTTGAAATCCCCAGCAGCAAATTCAACACGGACAAGTACTCTTCGTTATTGTCTCGGATGATCGTCTTAAACAGCCTATCTTTCTCGCTTGTGGAGTCGAGTTCATTCAAGGATGTCTTGTCCTTTTTGAATAAAGACGCACCTCACGTGGATACACAAACACTCAAAAAGAGTCTCGGGCAAGCCTACGAAACGGAGGCCAAGAAACTACGCGCAAAACTCGCGGAAAACACTGGCCGTTTTGCCCTCACGGCAGGAGTGTGTCAGACGCCCCAAAACATAGACTTCTTGGGGGTCACGGTACATTTTTACAACAATGACTTCAAGTTGGAGAAGTACACTCTTGGGTATGAGGAGCTCGGAAAACACTTCACGTATACGGGCGAAAGGATGTGTGAATGTATGATGCTGGTATTGCGGCGGTTTGGAATCGAACAGAGGGTCGTTTCCGTCACTAGAATGCCCGGTTTGCGCCAGGATCTTATGATAGAAAACGTTAAAAAAAGCATGGCCGATGCCACAGACAAGACCGTGAAGTTTGACGGCGATATCCAGTGCGTTATGAGTATCATGGGCTTATGCGCCGAGATTGTTTTGAACTATACCCTTTTTAATACGACGGCGACACGTGAGTTTTTCGAGAAAATCGAAGACACCAAGTATGTGGACGGCACGGAAGTCTTACCTGATACCGTGCGTTCTCTCATCAGACATATTCTCAGCAGTAAAGTGGAAATGGAAAAGTTCAAAAAGCAAGTCTCTGACGCTGACAAGACAAATTCTCCACAAAACATCTGCGAAAAGTTGGTCTTGGATAGACCCGGTTGTTGGCGGTCGACTTATCAGATGATTGATCACTTCGTCGGTTTCCGTAAAGTGATTTCGGAGATGTGTTCATCCAAATGCACTGACTCGGGAACGAACAAGCCCAGCCTCAATGACTTTTCTTTTAGTGAAGGTGAGTGGAGCTATCTCGAAAAAGTTCGTGATGCTTTGACAGCGTTTGACAAATTCGCCACCAAGATCGAGAAGAAATCGTTTCCAACAATTCCAAACACAATTCTTTCAGTCAGCCGTCTTCTGCAGGGGCTTGATGAGTTCTTGACCCCTGAATATGCAGCCCAAAATCCTCTCATTTCGAGCGGAGCACGTGAAGCTAAGAAGAAACTCATGGAGTTTTATTCGCTCGAGGAAGATACTATCGAAGGCCTGGAACCACTCTATCTTTCAATGGTCCTAGATCCTCGCCTCAAGCTAGCCGTTTTTGATCAAGCCAAGTTCAGTGCGAAGAAGAAAGATTTGATCAAAGGGTACTTCCATAAGATCTACGCACAGTATCGAAGTAAATACGGGTTAGAAGAAGAAAAGGAGTCTTCTTGTGACAGAAGAGACTCCATTGATTCTCTAGACTTTTACGATCTGTCTGATACATCCACAGTACCAACCGCGGAGGAAGAAACATCTGAGTACTTATTTGGACGTCGCGAAAAGAGAAACTCGGACCCGATTGCGTACTATGAAGCCCGGCAAGACATGTTTCCGATCATTGCTCGGATGGCTAGAGATTATCTTGCTGTGCCATCTACCTGCGCCTCCACCAATGCTCTTTCCACACAAATGGAAACAGTGGCTTCCAATCAAGCAGGGGAGTTTCTGCCAACTGAGATGAGAATATCGGCAGTGCTTCAATCTCTTAAAACGAATCCAAGTGGCGAACTTCAAAAATCTTGCTTGAGAGTGGCTGAAGCCCCGAGCTCGCCTAAAAAGCGTAATAAGAAATTCAACAGGCTGCCAGTTAAACGAAGCAAGAATTACCCGAGCCCAGACCCGTCAGACTTGCTCGTGCTTGATATGGTTGAGGAAGACGAGAGTGCTTTGGACGGCAGATTGGCCGACTTCCTTCTGCAATTTTAGCTGCGAGATTAATCTTTATTTAGAAAGTTGGAAGTTCAGAGTACGCGGAAAAGACTCAAAGGATTTTTGGGCTTGTGCTGAGTTCTGAAGAAAGATTATAGTGTTGTTTTGATGAGAACTAGGTACACGCCATATGTAGCTAATCAACGGAATAGCACGACCTCTAGACATTCACTAGTTTTTCATTTTTGGTAGGCTAATTTGCAGAGCCAATTCAGCAGCCCAAACTCCTTTTCAACATGAAAAAAATGAAACTCTTCACACTATGAGAGAGTTCTAAAGCTGGCTCAGATCACGAGTGGGATGGCTTGAAAGAAGCCATTATACCTCTAGACCTTCGGGAATCGCCCTCTATTTGACATGAATGGTTGTTCACAATGTATATCAATAGCCGTCAAACCATAATCAAGTGTTTAATAATGATCTAATTATTATTTTTGATCAGCCTAGTAACTACCCGACTGAAAGTATTTGCACTAGTCAGTAATTTGCCACACGAATAGCACAATAACCTCCATTGGCTCCGTAAACACCGAGCTTTTGGTATGCTGCGTTACATCACATTGGGACAGTTTTCAAATTTTGAAATCGCTATTGGAGACCTTCCAACCTGGTACCATAGTCATCACTCGAGAACTGAGAGGAGAAAGATGAAAGTTGAGTCTAAGCTCGAATTCTTCAAACAGCAGAGTGCGATATACACAATCTCTGGGGCTCTCATAATATTCTAAAATAACTACGAATGATGCTGAATGAAAAGTACCTCGCATCTTGACTGGCCCAGAATCTGTAAATATTCAGAAGGTGCAGAAAGCAATACGAGGCTTACCGAACGGCGTGTGAAATTTCACAGTGGGTTCCCCACTTTCAAAATGAAATGGGTTGAGTCTAGTGGCGAGAAGTGTTTTTTTTCACTTCAGGTTTTCAATGTTAAATTGAAATTCATAGAAGAAGATTTCAAAGTACGCCTACAGGTGATGTACTTCGCTGCTTTGACAAAAAAATTAATTTTTCTCAACAGCTCCACTTTCCTAGAGAGAGTTGTAGATTGTCGTCTCGGCTCAATAAGGCTGCATCATTATTCCTGTAGTATCTTATTCAGAAAGGAGAGTTGTTAAAATAGACAGGATTTAGAGAGACGGCAGCAAAGACATACAAGAGTAGACTTTTTCATTGTTTTAGATCACGAAATGATTTGGGGAAATAAAAGTGACAATTTCCAGGAAGTAGTGAATGGCATTGAAAAAAATTCAAATGTGGCGTGCTTGCATACTTTTTTCCGTATTTTCAAACCATTCTCGAATGAATGAGTGCAAATTGGGAGGTCTTAAGAACAAGTCTCAAAGAAACTAAAAGCCGAACTTTCTTCTTCTTCAAACGACTTCCAGGATAACCCATAAGAAATAAAGAGGATCTAGCAGATGAAAATATGAATGGTCGTAAATGCCCTAGATTACGTTTTACACCCCTGAATTTTCACAATACACTAGCATTCCTGGACTGAGAAGTCGATCGCATTTGCACTTTGCAGTTCTGCCCAGACCGGCTGCGAAAGTCAGTGACTACCAACTCGTTTCAGCCAGCTACCATAATACTCATCAAATCATTCCGAAATATATTCCTGAATAATAAAAATGAAAGATGCGCCCCGCTCCCTCACACATCAGACAGTATTCATCAGTAATAAGGAGATAGTCTAGTTGTGTCGGATTCCAAATTATCGACCGAAGAAAAATTAATAAATACACTGCGTATTTCCAGCTTTCACCTCCCGCAATCGCCAGGTCTGCCCGCGCCTTTGGGCCTGGCCCACTTCTCATCTGACTTAAAGGGCCTAAAGAATTCGAGTAAACGCCTTCTCAACTTCTCTCTTTCTATGCTCTTTTTCCCTCTTCACATTCCTCTTTCTCCCTCTTCATATCCCGCTTCCTCTCGTTTATATCTCTTCCTTTATTCTCCCGAAATCGCGCCTACTGGTCGTGGCGGCCCTCGGAGTCCGCGATAATCTGGGGCCAGTTGCTCACATAGACGCACGCCAATTCGGCCAGGGCCAAACACGCCACCCCGGCAATCAACCCCGCCCAAAGCCCCACAAGCCCGTAGCCCAAGGGGAACGCTAGCACGTACGCAAGCGGAAGCGCCACAATGTAGTAGGAGACCAAGTTGACGTTGGACCCGATTTTCTGCCTGCCCTGGCCACGCAATATGCCGGCCTCCAACACGTTGATGGCGTCTGCTAGCTGGTTCACCAGCACCATGGTAAGCACTTTTTTCGTAGTCTGCAACACCTCCGGGTCGCTCGTAAACACCGCTGCTAGCACCCCGCGTCCAGCGAAAATCCACGCAAAGTTGAACACAGAGATCCCCGCGCCCACTGCCAACGCAACGCGGGTCACGGTCTGAGCACCCAAAACGTGTTTCTGCCCCACAAAATGGCCCACGCGCGTGCTCACGGCCACAGACACGGCAAACGGCAATTGGAACGAGAGACTGCCGATGTTTGACGCGATCAGCTGGGCGGCCAAGGCCAGGGTGCCGAACGAAGCTGCCAAGATGGTCAATACCTCAAACGCCAAGTACTCGGCCTCGACCATGACGACTCCTGGGAGCGCAAGCGCTAGCATTTGCAGCCAGTTGGACGTGGCCCGGGCCCAGTCGAGCCCGCCCCAGCACTGCTTCCCATCGATGAAAAGCACGTAGAATAGCATCAAAACACACATCACCCAGTAGGACAAGGACGTGGCCAACGGGGCGCCGACGAACCCGAGCCCGTACACCGGGTGCCACACAAGGAGCCAGTTGAGCACAAAGCTGACGGGCACAGACACAAGCAAGACGTAGGTGCCTGCGTTGAAGAGATGCTGTGCCTGTAAGAAACGTTTGCCCGTCTCAAACAGGAGCAAGGCGGGGGCTCCCACGACCATGGTGCGCAAGAACTGCTGGCTCATCATGGCCAACTCCGGGTCGGGAACCATGAGCTTCAACACGGCGCCGGAGTACCACCAGATCGGGCAGAGCGGGAACAACGTAAGTGCCATCATGATCAACAGACAACGCTGGAAATACACCCCCACAAGCTCCCTTTTGCCGGCCCCGAACGCCTGCGAGCAGAACGAGTCGAGGCACGTGGCCATGCCTTGGTACACCGAAAGACCCGTGATGTTGAAGGAGCAAAGAGCTAGCGAGGCCGCAGCCAACTCGCGAGGCCCTAATTTCCCGGTAGCATAGATGGAAACCACCGAGAGGAGGTACTGGAGAAAGAAGGTCAAGACGAGGGGAGCCAGCGATTTGGAAACCACAAAAAGCTCGGTCCTCGTGGAGGTTTTCGGGGTGTCTTTTGTGGCTATAGATCCGTAGAGTTCGTGGTCATGGGCACCTGTGAGTAAGGTCTGCTCGGAGTCGATAAGAGACATTTTGGGTGGTGAGGAGGATGGTTTTGTGGAAATAAACTGTTAAAAATTTTTGAGAACTTTTGGGATTCTCGATATCCGATAGTGGCCAAATCTGGAAGATGGGTCCTGGTACTATTTGTATTGTTATCGGTGGTTGTCCAGTGGCCGCAATTTGTGTATTAGGCCAGTCCGAATTTTCTCTAGTCTTGGTATATGACTTTCGAATTCTCTAAATATCACGAAAAAAACCTTTTCAAGCCGGGTCCGTATGTCAGTCCCTATAACTGTGAAAAGTCTATAAGCTTTCGGTCTGTAGCACTAAACAGTCAACTGCCTTATATAACTCTAATCAGCTTTTCGAAAATCACAGTAAGCGCTTGTATTACCTCGCAATCCAGCAGTGCCTTAATTTATTGTTTTCCTATAAGAAAGATGCGTTGCAGGTAACTCGAATTTAACTTATAAATGGCTCGGCCAATGCCCTGAGTCGACGGAATTTCGCAGCGCTATCAATGCGCTAAACAATTGCGCCGCGGAATATCCGCGCGTCGCTCACTGCATACAATGCAATGATACCGGAGATCTGGCGTCTTTTACGACACAACAATAGGAGTTGATGCGGGGTATTTTCAAGATTGGGAAAGAGTAAGAGCGGTGAGAGTAGATTTCAGATTGTTGGGTCGGGCTGGTTGCATATGACACTAAGAGAGGCATTTGGAGGGAAATTCGTGGGATCCAATTTTGGTGCTGATGGATCACGTGATCAGCCCAGGACTTAAGATGCCTTAAATTAAGAGGAAGAAATTGATCTCCCAAAAGACCTGCGGCACACATTTACTGTAAGAATGTGTGTAGAATCGAGTGTCTTCATTTGGAGATAGTGCCGCTATTTTTTTTGTAAGTGAGAGAGTGATTTTCGAATGGATCACTTCTGAATTCAGCCAGAATGTGGAATCTTTTCACCTCCACCTAGCCTTTTACCGTTTTATGCAACATGATGTTTCTGTTGTAGATCAGAGAAAAATATTAAAAGAAAATCCTAATAAGATTCAGATTCGTATTTAGAACATAGAATCCCTATCTTACTGCTGAGATGACCTTAATGTACTAAAAAATGAAAAATAAAAAAGAAGGAAATGAAAATCTCGCATACCGAAACAACCGCAGTGAAATCATATCGAGAGCTCCAATTATTTGCAAACCGTTATATTTCGTGAGATTAATTTAGCATTTAAATGAGTGAGAGAGAGAGAGAGTGCTATTGTGGCATGTTTTGTTGGGGAATTCCTGATGGTAGGTTTCAGGTAGCTTGCTCGAAACCTAGTCTATCACTTCACACGGGATGAAACGGCCAACGAGAATTTAGTCTGACCGTGTTTTCCTGTTTTCTTTTCATTCTATTTTTGGCTATTTTTTTAACTGATGTGAGTGCAAGATGATGGATCGGGAAGATTGACCCCTTTCAATAGCAGTAGACCAATGCTATTTCGGCAGGATGCACAGATCTGACGCTTAGTTCAAAGACATTTGTTGCATTCATTGTTTGATCGATAAAGTCAGGTCTCAATCAGGACATGAATGACAATGCATTGTACCAGAGGTTGCATTAAAAACAAGTCCCATCCTTTTTTATCAATGTCATTCTAGAAGGTTAACTCGACAATTAGAGACTCAATCGGCTAATTGAAATTACCACTCCGCTCAAGTGATATGTATTGGAACAAAATATTCATATTCGGGGATTTTTTTCTTTCGTAGTCGTGTCAACAATTTAAACACGAACTGACCCCTAGATTTGAAGCTGGATGGCTTTTGTCTATTGGTCAAACCAAGGCACCAAAACACGAGTAAAATGCAGAAAGAGAACCCGGTCAGACGTCAACATGAGACCGCAGATACAGACATAGGTCTGTATGTCTGAAGCTGTGGGTTGGATTGGCTTTCTGTGGCCTATCCAGAATAATCAAATGCGTGTAAATTTGGAGAGTAAGGAGTTGAAAGCTATAACAATCCATCGGTTCCCTCCAGTGTAACCTGAACGCGCTGATTTAGACGCTTCTCATTCATTTTTCCATCAAGAAGGATAAAACATGCAAAGGATCACGCCGGATTGATGCTCCATCTAGTCTGTGACTACTCACACGTTTGGAAGAAGTATAGCGAGAACATCATGCGATACTTACCCATGGTCAGAACAAATCGGAATCCCGAAATATTGAATCATCAAATGCTGTTCAAGTGATGAGGATATCAGGCTTGGTTTTATTAGGCTGCGGATGCACGAATACGCTTGAATTTTGGTATGAGTTCTGAGCAGAGAGTTGAGCAGAGAGTAAATTGAATAAAGCGGGGTAGTCCCGGTGACAATAATTTTGGATGGTCAAAACTGAAAGTCAAATGATTCCGACGTCTCTTGGAATCTCCGAACATTGTGATATCTTCAGCTCCCTCGATCACGGAATTTTTGTGGGTATTGATCATACGTAGCAGGTCGGAATGCATTTTTGGAAGGAAGGTAGTTCTGTGACACAAGCGCCCGGCCCAGAGGAAGCGTTTTGAATTTAAGTTTCTCATCTCCGGCCCCGGGCTCCCGTGATATGGTTTTACGAAGAAACTCAAGAACCCGCTTTCTTGGATGGGTATCTAAATGCTTTGTGAGAGCATCTAAGTTCGCAAGTTGTATGCTGCAGATCACACACGTGACCAGGGTGGGTTTTGAAACGAGAGGCGGATTCGTTGAGCTTTTTGACTTTTCTGAATTTCCCTCGTACTTTGGCTGAGCTGAAGTTGTGTCGCTCATTGAAATATCTTGGACCTTTTTGCTTTCCATGTCTACTTCATTTTCGGAAGAGGGTGTATAGCTCGAGACCAGTTCCGAGTCACTCAGATCGAGAATCTCTATCACCGAAATGTTCTCGGCTGAGCTAGTATCTGGCTTCACATTCTTGGCAATCCTGGCCTTAACTGGAGGGATTATATTTGTGAAATTTTCTTCTAGATGTGGCCGTTTTTCGCCAGTTTTCGCAGATATCGAATTCTCAATAGAGCCGTTCGTTCCAAATCTCATATTGTCTTGCTCTGTTAGAAAGTCAGGAAGCTCGCTGTTCAACTCCACACTTGAAAGATCCGAAGAATCGTCTTCCTCATGCTCTTCCCATAATGGGTTTTTCTCGAAAAGCTCGACTGTGATACGGCATCTTTCACCCGCTTTATCTCCGCACACGTCTCGCAGGTGGAAAGTATACGACCTAGATTTTGACTTTAGGTCAAAGATTTTGGGGTACTTGATTCTTTGGTTTGCATCTGCCACCTCTATAATTGGGATGATCAAGCGTGGGTTTTGCTCAGTCTCGAAGTCACATGATACGTGGGGTTGGCGCACGGAGCTCCCGCTCATGCTTCCGTGATTCTCTCAGAAAAGAGTCAGAAATCAGAAGTTTTTGGTCACTTTCAACTGTGAGTACTTAATAGAGTGCTTAGTGAGTGGAGCTGTTTTGAGTCGCACACGTCTCACATAGGCGATGGGCAGACGCGAGCTAAATAGGCGAGCGTTAGCTATAACGGGATGCATCACAATTGACAGGTGGCAGGCGGCGCCGCACGTGACATATTTTCGATATTTCATTGGATAATAGAATGACTCGGAAATGTGTTGTTCTTTGTCTCTGAAATCCCGTGTATGGTGTAATTTATAGCTCAAACGATAGACGGTCAGATAAAAATGGAACATTTTACTGAATCAATATAAGATAACAGTTCCGACAAGACCCGCTAAACTGGACTTCCACTCAAACTGAGACCGTAGCTCGCCTCTCCTAGGCGTCATATTATGCCGTGGAAGGGAAATGATAAAGCAAATAATTGTAATCTGTTTCGCATGAAAAGACGTTTGTGATAATGGTATCTTGAAAAAGGAAAGTTGCTCTCAAAGTCAGAGGTGAAACTTGGCGTGTCTCTTATTGAGCCTGACCTTAAAACACTCCTAATGGTCTTGCGTTTGATAAGTTTTCACTTCAGTGATTTACCCCAGATATCAAAACCTTTCCCAGAATTCTGAAGTTTGCTGTTCACTAAACCATGAAGCGGTCATTTCCTTCTAATCATCTCCACAAACTCAAAATAGATCCATAAACTCTCCAAAATCCCCCATTCTTCATTACCCTACGAATGTTTCCGGACCTTGTGTTTCCGTAGGCCACTCGCTGCAGTAAATGTGCTTGGGCACTGGTCACACTTATGGGCCAGCTCGCCCGTATGGATGGTCATGTGATCCGCCAACTTCGTGTTGCTGCTGAGCCTTTTTTTACATACCTGGCACTCAAACTTGGCATATGTGGAGTGCGTCTTCATGTGCGATTGCAAATGGTGGGGCGTGTTGAACACCTTGCGGCACGTGCTGCATTCATAAGAAGCCTTGACCTCGTGTTTCTTCATATGGATCTTGTACGCCGACGCCGACGAGAGGTTCAGCCCGCAGATGTCACAGGTGTATGCTTTATTCTTGTAATGGGTGGCCATGTGGTTCTCCCAGCCCGCCTTGGTCGCTTGCCTCTCGTGGCACACCTCGCACTGGAAAGATCTCATGATTCTGTGGCTTCGCAAATGGAAAACAAGAAGGTTTGCCGAGGCCAAGATCTTTCCACAGTGAGGACACGGATGCGGCCGCTCTCCCTCGTGTGAGGTCATGTGGGTATCTAGTTCAGACGCCGTGGCAAGCGTCATGTGACAAACTGTACACTCATGGGGCTTGACCACGGTATGTGAGCGCAAATGAAGGGTCAACTCGGGCTGGGATGCAACGCTGGTGTCGCATTCGGGACAGTGGAAGAGCCCGTCGTTCGCATGCACCTTCATGTGCTTTGCCCAGTTGTACTTATTTGTAAAGCGTTTGTCGCATTGCTCACACTGAAAGGGCCGCTCGGCTAGATGTACTCCCATATGCTTTTTGAGGCCAGCGTCGGACGAAAACACGTCCTGGCAGAGGGGACACGTGGAGTCGTTATTGTTGGGGTGTGTCTCAGAGTCTGATGGGGCACCCTCTTGGGTGTTTTGGCCCATTTGGCGGACTTTCTTATTAGATTCGCCGTTGTTTCGAAGGCTAGAAAGTGTGCGCTTGCGAGGCCTTTGATCCCGGCTCCCCTTTCTGCGCTCATCTGCGAGTGTTTCTTGTGTTTTTCTTGTCTCGTTGCCTCCTCTTTCTCCCCTGTGGCTTTTCATATGAGACGCTAGACGAATGCTTGAAAGATACTCCCTGGGACATTCCGGGCACTGGAACTTGGAGGAGTTCGTTCTTTCACTTACATAAAGCTCGCCCGGTTTGTGTCTCGCTTCGTGATTCCGAAGAAGCGGCTCGAGACTGAAACTCTGAGGACAGATCCTGCACTGGTATGGTTTTCGGCCATGCTCTTGGGCCATATGCGCTTCCCACTCCATTTTCAAAGTATAAGTTTTCCCACAAATAGGGCACTCAGACGGCTCGCGGAACCCTGGTTTGTGGGATCTTTTATGGGATTGGAGAGATTTCATACTGGGGAAACTTCCGCCACACTCGGAACAGTCTAAGGAGGGCTCGGCCAGGTGCAACATCATGTGCCGGGCCAACGCCGGGGCCAGAGGGAGCTGGAACTGGCATTTGGGACACTCGAAGACGGGCTCGTGCTTCTTGTGGATTTGGATGTGCTCGGCGTACTCGCTCCTCCTGAACTCCTTCTGGCAAACATTGCACCGCAACTTTTCCGCCGCGTGGATTTGCATGTGGAGCATGAATTCGTTTTCGGACGGGGTGTTTTCCCAGCATACCGTGCACTGAAACACGTGCTCAACAGGAAGGTCAGGGTTGGGATGAAGAGGGGATTCAAGGGAGGTCAGGGGGTTGGCTATTGGAGCCGAAGGGCTGTTAGTGAAAAGCCCTTGAGGGACGTCTTGCAGATTTCCATGCGAGGCAGTCTGTGGGCTCTCATTTGAAGTAGGTGATGAGGTATTATTTGAAGTGGTTTGGGAAGGACTTAGGGAAGTGCCATGAGAAGTGTCATGAGAAGTGCCATGAGAAGTGCTCTGGGAAGTACCCCCTCGATTGTTATTCGTAGTTTCGAGTGAAGTTCCGCGTGAAACCCCTAATAAACCTCCACGTGGAGTTTCAGACATCCTTGAATGTGCGCTTTGAGAGACGATGGGTGCACTTGACGAGAGAGTGGCCGATGAACCGGCTCCTGAAGGATAATGAGAAGTTGGTAAATCTGCCGAAACAACCCTTGACATCGCGGAAGGTGCCGCTTGTTCTCTGGCGTCTGGTCTGGCGTCTGGTCTGGTGTCTGGACTAGCTGCGTTGTAAAGACGAGAGGTGGCGCTTCCCATACTTTTGCTGATTGCCTGCGTTGTTTTCTTCATCTTAGAATTTGAGTCAGAGCCGCCAGTGGCATTTACGCGGCGTACATTATCGTCGTTCCCCGCAATCAACTCTTCATCTTCATATTCCTCAGGATCCTCATCGCTAACAGGCGCATAGTCTTCATCTTCATAGCTATCGTTGTCACTCATGCCAATATAAGCGTCGCGGTCCATTTCTCCGGGACTTCCGCCGTCTTTTTCCGATGGCACTTCGTCATGTAAGTTTTGGATGATTTCGGTTTCTTTGTGTGAATCATGGCCTTCATCTGATGAACGAGTTTCAGGAAGATGGTCGTTTTCTGTCTCTTTGGATGTTATGACAGTGGAAGTTTTAGACAGAGTTTCAGAAAGGGCCGACAGAACAAATCTGTTACCGTGGGCTATATTCCCTTCTACCTCATTACCTTGGGCTCCACTACCTTCTATTTCATTTCCCACGTTTCCACTTCCTTCCGATGTCTTGTCTTCAATAGCATCATTTTCTATTCCATCATTTCCTATACCATCCTTTTCTATTCCAACCTTTTCTATTCCATCATTTTCTATTCCATTCTTTTCGTTTCCATCTTTGGTGTTATCGGTTTGCATTCCATCAGTTATAGCCGACAGAGCACGTGACTCAGTATGACTTGGGTCTATATTTGCATCTAATTGTTTCTGCCTTGTCTCCTCGAAATTTTCATCTTCTACTCCAAGATTTATCACATTTGTCATTTTGCTTGACCCGCTTTCTTTGTTATCGTCCAGCGAGCTCTCATCATGATTTTCACCATCGTCCGCCGATATCTTGCGCCTTTTCAGGTGCAGCTCACTTAAGGGCTGGGATCCTAGTGGCTCGGGTCTTCTAAGTAAGCCGTTGAAGTCCACGATTTCACTGTCAAAGTTTTCTAAAGAGCGCCGATCCATTTTCTGGTCTCATCAAAGAGGATGCAAGATTGTGTGCTTGATTAAAAGTCTAGACCAACACCTAAATTCCTCCGATCCACCCGAGAAATATTATCTGAGTAATCTGATCTCACGCACCATGTGAGAAACGCACGACCTTGTTGTGGTGTCAGTCTATTCGTACAGTCAAGTCCCAATACAGAAAAACACCATCAGGACATAAAGTCCGGAGTATGATCATTAGCTGTCACACTCAATTATATTGGCATTAAGACCTATTTGTAGAAAGTCTGACTTAGTATTAAGAAAATTGTGTGGGAAATCTGCAGCGCAAGGCCTGTCAACAAGGCTTCAACTGAGGAAGCCCTCTGATTACCGAGAAAAAAATACGGCTCTGGATATATTTACTCATTCTATCCTTGTAATATAGTCATGAAGCTTTCCAAGAGCTGGTAGAAGACATAACCTCTGAAATATGCATCCTGAAATACGAGTCAGCTACATCTGGTAATGCTTGAAATAAAGGAATTCTGAGGACAGCCTAGTCACATCCTTCTCAACATCATATACCTCGTTTATCCCCTTTCTCCTTTTTCTCTTTTTTCACTCTTCAAAATCAACATAGCTTGTATACAACTCGGAGCCTTGATACAGGGTACTCGACCTGATTTCCCGCTCAGACCGCACCTGGAGTCATTTGATAGTCAAACTAAATGGCCTTCTCTTTCCCTAAGTATTTTCTTTCTCCTAAATTTGCCCAGGCCTAGCTCTTTGTGTGAAGCGTCACGCTGAAAATGAAGAGTATATGTGGGGTAATGAAAGGCGAACGGGCAAGAGAAAAGAATCGGCCCACCGTGACTAAAGTAATAGTTAATAGCGGAAATTGCTTAATCTGGTGAAAATCATTTTTACAAACCTTCAGATGTGTCTTGATCCCAATGAATATTTTTGTAAGAATATAGCTGATAATTAATGGATTGATTCGAAGAACAGCCTTTTAGCTCACACCATGTAAAAAAAAGCAAAAACTTCTCAATTCTCAAAATGTGGCCGTGTGTATTAAAAAATGCGATTTATCCAATTTTATAGTATTCTTGTATTGGAGTTTTTTGATGATAAAGGTTCATCTGTGCTTGCATGTCCCAGTCAATTACATACTTGACTCAAAAGCACAAACATAATGCCTAAAATTATCGTTTTATTATAAAGGTTCATGAGGTCTGTTACACCAATTACCTGATTGATCCAGCCCAGCAACCTACTAAGAAAAACACACCCGGATTGTAATACTCAGTCTCACTGTTTCCTGGGTTTATATTTATGACTTTGGGTCCTTGAACCCTTTTTTGGCCAGCCACGTGACGAGGTGTCTCCCCAAACGCGTCATTTGAGTGCGCGTCATTTGAGTGCGCGTCATTTGAGTGCGCGTCATTTGAGTGCGCGTCATTTGGGTGCACATAAATCCATTACACTCTCTAATGTCATAATCGACAACATCCTTCGTGATATCCACTGTCCCAAAACGTACTATGACGAAGAACTAATCTCAGCTTCGGCACCCAAAGGCAATCAACACATTCTCTTTACTTTCTTTCGCTCTTTTTTTTTTTTTTCTTGCCTCAGTGAACACCACCCACAATGATCTCTCTCCTTGACCCAACGTAAACCGGTCTCTCACAGTTGGCGAAAGCACCCGTAGCTCACTCGCTTCGGGCTGCAAAAAAAAAAGTTGTACGTGTGTTTTGTGCTGATGCGAAAAATTAATGAAGATATGCATTCCTGGTCAAATCGCGTGCCCAGCTCGATTGCAAACCCCTTGTATGCACAAAAAGTGTGCTTCAAAGCAGTGCAAGTATCAAGACTTCACCACAACCATTCCATAACCTTGAGGGTATGATTATTGTCGTGAGCCAATGCTGTTCGAGCGCATAGTCTTTGAGGCCAGTATCCTTATTTTTTGTCCTTTTTTTTTTCGGTTCCAAAGTGCTCATTGATACGGTGTGTTGTGTCTGTTATCCAATTGAGTTATGGTTATTCGCATGCTTTGCTAGCGAGTGTAGTCAGCAATCTAATGAAGAAGACAAAGAAGGTGTCTTCAGAATCTCAGAAGCTTCATAAAAAATATAACTTGGGTTAAGAAATCAAGAAGAAATTGAGGGCTCCTTGCTCTTTGCTCCTCGTTCATATTTTGTTCAATTTTTTTTTTTTTTTTTTTTTTTTTTTTTTTTTTTTTTTTTTTTTTTTTTTTTTTTTTTTGATTTTGTTCTCTCTTTATCTTTGCCCTCCACGATGCTTTTCACTCATAGTGGAATGAGGCTTTATTAGTAAACCAACACCCAAAGGTTCACGCCACTGCTTTCAACAATCAATTCTTTCTTTTAATCACCGCAAAAGAGTTAAACAAGAATTCCACACCCCAAATTGCGTGAAAATTTCTCAAGAAGTCACTTTATGCCCATGATAGAGTTTAAAGCGATTTCATAAGTGCCAGGCACATCCATCTGAGACTCATGGACTTGGACCTCAGTAAATGATGATCTCAAGAGTGTAATAGAGCCATTTGATTAGCTCAGTAATTTGAGAAAAAAACACTATTTATCTTCAAACCACTTACAGGTCAAAACTCGGTGCTTCATACCAGTGTTGGCAAATGGCGCGAATTGATTAAATTAGTTATTCAAGTCCGCAAATCATATTTGTTTTCCGTGACTTTGTTAGTCATTCAGACGCAATTACTCGGTATTTAGATTTTTTTTGAATAAAAAATTGAATAAATCAATTAAATTTTGCGGAAACTCGAATAAATCTTTTGCCAATACTTGATTAAATCGAATTTTTTTCATCTTAGTCAAATACATATTCATGAATAATTCAATTATTTTGGCTCAATGTGAAGGGCTTTGACCAACGTCATCGGAGTCATGTCAGATTAGAAATGCTTTCAAGATATGCAATTACATTCACGATGTGTTTGGCAGCAGTAGACTAAGGGGAAAGTCCTTTCATGAAAGACCCAGAAAGTCTGATTGTACCAAAACATTAACAAAGAAGAGCGGTCTATTTCAAATGATTGGAATTTCTTTAAATACGTATGTAAGCGATTGCAAACAGGAAGGCAGCTGTGCTTTGAGGGGAACAGGTTTGAAGACTGCTGAACACACAAGAAGCTTATACCACCATTGCAATTGTGTTTCTGGACCTTTTTCATTACCGAGCGAGTAGTTTGGTTTTTTTCATCGACGTTCATATCACGCGACATGCTGATGGACGAGTGTTTTCATTTCGTTCAAACAGCTGCATATGTTTCAATTTTCTCGTCGCGTCAACAGCAATTGTCAACAAACAAAAAATAGACAATGAATCGAGTATCATTCTCACTTTAAATTGACGAATAGCTCAATCGAGATATTCAGATTATCAATGTGTGCGAACAATGAAAGGCGTTACAAATCACCATTGTATTCGAATACTTTGAGGCATAATCACGTCGAAAAAAATTATTCCAGCATTGTAATCAGACCCTCAAAGTCGAATAATCAGATTAAAAAAGTGGGAATTTTGATTTACTCATCATGAATTTTTGGCTATTCATGAGCGGAAACGAATAATTTCCGCCCTACTCACTTCATGTAAAAATGTTAACTTTTTCATTCGAGTTCGCACCTTTTGCCAACACTGCTTCATAGTGCAAAATCTTTCTCAACAGGTCCAGCTCTGTCAATGACAAGCGCATTTAAAGACCTCATAAAAAGACCTACTTGGCCCTCTGATGAAAAGACCATGTCCCCAATTTTGAATAGCTAACTTTTTTACAAAGGCACCCGATCGATCACTTCACCCCATTTTTTTTTTTTTTCTCTTTTTTTTTCTTTTCCCTCTATTTTTTACCCGATCTTCTCACAGAACACATAGAGTTGCCCTTTTCTCTCAAGAAGAAATGACTTATACGGTCTGAATCCACCCGGAACAGGAATCTCGAGAATATTCAGTTTTCCCAAAATTCTCAGCTTATCGGTGTTTTTTATCGACACCAAAGCAGAGTCTGCGGAGCCAAGCCCAGACTGTTCATAAGAGACTTCTACGTTTTCTGTCAATTGCTGGGATTCAAAGAGCACAAAACAATGTTTGTCTCGTATTTCTCGTTGGATGGTGAACTCGTAGCGAAGAACTTCCTCCTCTTTCGAGGTCTCCATATTATCAATTTCCTTAGATGGGAGACTTGTGATCCCTGTATTTCTTGCTGGATCAAGACGCGTGACTTGTTTTGGCTCCTCGTTTAGTGTCATTTCTCCTATCTCTTCAATCAACGGTTTCTTCCTCTTACCATCTATATTGAGCAAGTCTGGAAGCTCCTCGAAGTCTCCAGAACCCTGAGACTCACTCAGCCTACGGCTCTCTAATTCCTGAATCAATCCTGCGGTCTCGCTTTGTTTCAACTCTAGAAGTTTCTTCTGAAGCCCGTTTTTGAGGTCCTCTTCGGTGATTTCGGTCGCAGAAAGCTCGCCTTTACACAACATTTTCGGAAACGCACACTCTCGATCTAGAACAAGCTCGTGCATCATTTCCACAGACTCCAAGGCCCATTCTACAAGTATCATTCGGAGATCTTTACTCACTTGCACCCATTGGAACGACTCGCTATTAATACAGCAGTCATACACGAAAGACGGAACACCTTTTTTATCCACGTCTTTTTTCTCTAGCGAGACTATTATGGGTATTTCCCACTCATTTCTGACAATCAAGGGAAACACAACTTCGGGCTTGAAGTCAACCGGTGGTTTGGGGACCCGTGGATCATGGCAGATGTTGACAAAGACTTTGGTAGAGTATAGGTGGTCGCCCCGACCTTCGACTATCTTGGATTTCACCACAAAGCCGGGCTTCGGGTCGAGTTGGATGGTCTGAGAGTGTTCAAATATCGCTGCCATCGAGGTGTTAGAGGCTTTGGGTGATTAAATGGGAAAATTGGGGAAGGTCTCCGGCTTTTTTTTTTATATTCTCAGATTTGAGGGTGGTAACGATCTGGATACAGAGAGGTGAGGGGTAAAAGACAAGATTTAAGGCCAATTGATGTACTGAATAGATCGACTCTTGGGGCATGATTCAGTGATCTGATGTAAGGTCGTGCACCCGTACATCTGAAATGACCGGATCAGCTGTCTCTAATTCAAATCGATTTATTGGGAGAATTGAAGTTGGTGGACAAGCGGAGAAAAAAATGACAGTAAATTGATGAGTGACACATTTTAATATCAGTCTTTCTTATTAATTATTTCGGCTTCAAGTTTTGGATTCACAAAACAATTCCAATTTTCGAGATTAAATACGAAATGATTGCATGGAGCAAAAGATGGCATAAATTGAAAGTTACGAAATGGGTGTAAAAAAATAGCTTCTACATTTTCGTGTCGGCAAGGGCAATAGCATTAATTTTACAGTCCAGTATCACGCGAGTCACTGACAAAATAAACAGATTCAGTATACTTTCCAGCGATATCCAACTTTCTTTTTCTTGATTGTTCAGTCCCAAGCTGGCGCACTCACGCGTTTTGAATCTCGCGTCAAAAATGAGGCCAGAAAAAAACAAGGTCAGAACGCAAAAAACGCACCCTCAAATATCTTCAGCACAAAACACGTCAAGCAGAAACTGAATGAACAAAGAAGATTTCATTTGGCCACATTCGTTTCATCAAAAAAAAATTGTTATCGTCAACATGGATCAGTCTGGCATACTTCTTTTTTTGTTTTCCTTTTTTTTTTTCACATCCTGGGATCCAGAACTGGCTTATAAACCTACCCCTTTCAAATCTCTATACTTGTAGTGTAAATTTTGTAAAGTGTAAAATTGTGTCATTTCACTATTCCCTACTTAAAATATCAAGATTTTTAAGGTTAAGTTTTTTGTTTACAGCTCAGAGCTTTGAGTCCGACAGATTCAGCTTCGAGATATAAATTTGAGATACAGCTCAGTTCACTGGTCAAAACCCATAAGATCTTACTTTTCATTCCAAATGAATCCCTTCCCGCAACGATATATAAGAGAAAAAGCACAAAATCTCAAAATCACAAAGAACAGAACATACTCCCCTATTGCGTCACTCCCGATCTTAAAACATGACATGGCATAGCATGACATGGCATAGCATTACACGGCATAGCATCACATCACATTACATAGCATTACATAGCATTACATAGCATTACATAGCATTACATAGCATTACATAGCATTACATAGCATTATATAGCATTAAATGGCTTTACATGGCTCTACATTACATGTCATCACATAGCATCACATAGCATCACATAGCATCACATAGTATCACCTCACCTTACGTCGTAATGCGTGACACTCCTTTAGGACCTTGCAGTATAAGAAGTTTCTTGACTCAAAAGACCTCACATAAATCACAAGCATGCCATCAAATTCTTTTAAATATTTACAAGTCAAGTTACGTGCCTTTGAGTGGATATCAAGTATGAAAATAAGGGTCTGTATCAAAACTAAAAGGAATCTTTTGGGTCTTCTTGAGGTGATTTAGATCTTTGTCCCTGGCGTTCTTCTCACACACCTCAAAATCAACAAGAGTAAAGCACGTACCTAAAATTGCTTATCCACGAGAAGCAATAAAAACAAAACATCTCTTCCTCCCTCTGCGTTTTGAATATTGTGTCTGCAATTTAGCAGTATATCGGATTCGCAAAGAGTGATGAAAATCAGGTAGAAAAGTTGCGGGAAACATTACTTATTAACACTTAATTGCGAAAAGACAAAGACAAGAAATCCAACATTCGAGAGAAAAAGACTGTCAGTTTTTCTAATGTCCTCACTTGCAATTTTTTGAAATCAATCGATCTAAATGATTTCTATCAAAACCAGTCGCCTGAATCCTCCATTCTCCGTATCACCAAGAGGTCCGACTTACTCAACTCCTGGCCCCACAAATTAGCCTCGATGTTCGCAGCCATTTGTGAAAGAGGCACCCCTAATTTCTCTCCTGTTTCAAGTGCCATAGATATGGTTTCCACATTATTTACTCCGAACTTTCCAGGCGTAATAACCATTATATCATTATGGTTCACTAGCCAAGTTGTCGCATGTGTGATTTTGATCGTCTCATAGTACTCTTTGTCCTGATTAGCCTTGATGCTGGACTTGATAAGTATACCTTCGCGGAAGAGACCTACCCACCAGTCGCCCTTGCTGGCAATTTGTAAGTAGTCGCCCGTTTTTCCAGCGTAAAGAGCTTCAAGGGAATTTTCAGTCTCCAAATCTAAGCCCAAAGTACTGGTAAGTAGCTGATAGGCAGGCCCAGTGAAACCTAAGGCCAACAGGGTCCTTGCTCTTTCACAGAGTTTCTTTGCTGGGCTTTTTAAAAGACTAATGTGATGTTTTTGAAGACCTGTGATTCCAAGCAACCAGTCTGTATTCTGGGAAGTCTGGAAGAAGTGGTTCACGTCGAGTCCATGAATGATGGGTTCATCGTATAGTATATTTTCGCCGGCATGAAGCTTTTTCCACTTCTGGTTGTTGAATTCAAACATTTTTTGCAGCTTTGGATCGGCGGTAGGTGAAGCTTGAGCCATGGTCATTATTGACAAGATGAAACAGCTAAAGGAACAAAACGAGAGAGACCAAAGATTCGTAAACATTTGAGTTAGGCTGAAGTGGTGTGTTTGAATTTGGACTCGAGGATAAAATAGGCTTTTATAAAGAACAAAAATTTTCAACGAACTTTTCGGAAAATTTCTGAAAATCAGAGATGAACTTGGTAGACTATGAGCACTGAAGCTTATGTGGGAAGTGGTCAAGCTTCTCTCTTTCGGGACTTTTGGTGTCTCTAAAAGGCCAGTAAATATATACTTAAAAGGCTATGACTACAATTGAAAATTACCAAGCGAGAGATTACATTGTTTTAAAAAATGAGTGACAAAAAGCCGACAAAACAGGGCTTTATTGTTCTTGTGAAGAGAGTACGGAGATGCGTAGCGGGGTCCAAGCGAGATTTGTTGACTTTTCGTAGACTAGTTTCGAAAAAATTAGACCAATACATTTCTACGTGGCTTTTCAAAATATTTGCTAGAGCAAAATATACGGAAAAATGAAAAATCCATATTTGACTAGCGAAATATATTTTCATGAAGACTCCTGAGCCGAATCGTGTAGCATTTTCTCGCTTTAATAATAAGTCAGCTGACGGGGCACAATAGTATTCAGGTTCTTGTCCGTGCTATCAACTTTTTGAAGAACAATCGGAAACGAGAATTGTGTTTAAGAGCTGCTTTACGAAAAACCTGTGTCCTGATTGTCTTATAATTCCACAGAGATGAAAAAGCTGGGCTCTTCCAAACTTTTGAAAGTCAACCATTACGAAATTTTGGAGTACGATCCTCAAACAATATGGAGAGCCCTCGCTCAAAGATGGTCACGTTTAATCCCAGCATTTTGAACTTTTAGTGAAAAAAAGATATGCACACTATCTTTTTGGGCCTCTAATTCAAAGCTTTATCATAGAGGCAATGCTCATAGCTGGTTTCTAAATTGTTGCACTTTTCATTAGCCATAAAATACCAGGTTTAAATGCCAGTGACAGTTTGACTTTGGTGAGAAAAATTGAACTTAATGCTTTTATATCTGTAACTAATTAGTTCTCCTACAAAGTTGCACTAGGTGCAGAGTGGTTGAAAATAATGACACCATTGAGTAGCCCATTGTCATGTGGGACACGACTTTTGTGTGGGTGAAGAATCAGTTTGCATACATACAGCTACTTTCATCTTTATGATATTTCATACGACTTTTTTTTTTGACTGTTCAAATTATGAGGTCCATCTAAGAATGGAGAACCCCAAAAAGCCCCACTTTCTGCCAGGCTCAGGTAAATAATTTTCAAGCGCTTAAAGATTAAGATGTTTCTGAAAATAAGTTGGCTATTCTCTTGCAAATAACTATTCTATTGACTCTTTACACATCTGCCTTCTTAACTCTCGATCTAATTTTGTTCAAAAGCTTTTGTGATTTCGCTCTTTTACTCATACTGCCTGGATCTGTGCCTGCCAGGTGCGGCAGAACAAAAGTGATAATAGAGACACGGTTGATCAAAGCAAATTTATTACAAGCCTGTGGGAAACCGGAGTCAATATAGCGGGACATTCTTTTTCTAGCCGATATTTTCGGGTCAGCCTCAGGTAAATATTTGTTTGTGTTACTTATGTTATGATCATTAGGGTATTAAGAGATTGTTTGATTCTTGTAAAATGATCTATTCAGACATTGGTATACACAAAGCCACTCATCAAGCGCTTTAAGACACGTCAGGAAAATTTTCACATGTACTTCAAAAAAGAAGTCGTCAGGTTTCCAAAATTGGGGTGCTTTCATATGTTAGTAAATTGGTCTCAAGCAAACTTTAGCAAGATTTTGTGAAGGGCAAAAGAATAGAAAAATAACAAAGCATCTGAAGCTTTAGTAAATATAAAGCACAATGGGAAGCAGCTGGAATAATAAGCGTGCTCAAAATGAAAAATAATGATACGAGGCCAGAATTGGGCCCGCTAATCACAAACTGCATTGTATGAAATAGATCTACAATTCAAAAAAGGCGTCGCGCCAGAGTTGTACAATAAATCCCCAGGTCAATTAATGAAACAAAGAGAGAAAATACCAGTCGACTTCTGCGCAACTTTAAGTAGGCCAATTTGCTCGAAGACAAGAACATCAATCTTTTCAAAGGCACACTTAAAAGCACAAAGCAACAAACAGAAAATGACAGTTGCCGCTGTGTTTAAAGAAAATCACCATATATTAGTCATCACATTTCTCTCTCCATTTCGATTTAAAATCACAGCTTCGACTAAGTGAACTCCAGTTGAGCTTCTAAACAAACATCATAACTAGTTGATTGTCAGTTTGCGGGTAAATTGCTCATCTGTGAACTCATTTAACAACCCTCCTAACCATAATGTCTCAATTAAAGAAAAAAAAAAGAAAAATCCTTTCATCGGTCCAAAAGCTCTTACCAAGCCTAGGTTTTTCTTAGTCCAAATTGAAACCATTTGTTGGCCGAGATACGTGGTGTATATCTCCTGACTCACATGACTCTTTCCCTGTGACTCTCATTTGAGTCCATGACTCGGTGACTCCTATGACTCGCGCGGCCCGGAAAAATACCTGATTTTCAGTTTAAAGCCTCAAGATATAGCCAGTGCGCACTCTACCAAGACTCAGAAGTACCCAACTTTCTCTCTTCAGACCCAAAGATCTCGTGCCAGAATTGCGGGCTCTTCTCTATAGAAACTCTTATATATTCCCTCGTTCCCACTCTTTACCCATCCCTTTTCTACACTCCCTTTCTTCTCCCTTCTTCCTTCCTTTCTTTTCCATTCCATCTTCTCTCTCTTCTCTCTCTTCTCTCTCTTCTCTCTCTTCTCTCTCTTCTCTCTCTTCTCTCTCTTCTCTCTCTTCTCTCTCCTCTCCTCTCTCACAATTGCGCTTCGCTTCGCCCAATACTTCTCCCATACAATGAATGTGCTTGTCTATTCGGGCAAAGGCCTGACCACAGAGGGCGTCAGACACACCGTAGAGTCGCTTCGGCAACATCTTTCGCCGTACTATGCGGTGGTTACTGTATCGGAACAGGCGCTTCTACATGACCCGTGGATGGGCAAAACTGCTATGTTGGTGATTCCAGGAGGCGCCGACTTGCCGTATTGTGACACTTTGAACGGCGCTGGAAACAGGAGAATCCAGCAATATATCCGTTCAGGGGGCCGGTTCATGGGCTTTTGTGCCGGCGGCTATTTTGCCTCGGCCCGCTGTGAATTTGAGGTCGGCGACAAAAACATGGAGGTCAGCGGGCCTCGGGAGTTGGCGTTGTTCCCTGGAACATGCCGCGGATGCGTGTTCAAGGGCTTTGTGTACGAGTCCCATGCTGGTGCCCGGGCGGCAAAGTTGGCTGTAAATACGGCGGTGTTGCCGCCAGGCACGGTGCCCGAAGCAACGGTCTACTACAACGGAGGCGGCGTGTTTGTGAACGCGTCCTCGCACAGAAACGTCGAGGTGCTTGCGCGGTATGCGGAACAAGCCGACATAGCCGACGAGACCGGCGACATGGCGGCGGCGGTCTACTGTAAATACGGCCTGGGCCACGTGGTGCTAAACGGCGCCCACCCGGAGTACACGCCGCTGTTGATGAAGCCCACGGGTGACGACACTCACTTCTGGGAAATCGCAGACAAGTTGCGTGAAACAGATGAGTCTAGACAGCTGTTTCTTGCGGCGTGCCTTGCTAAAACGGGGCTCCGGGTCAACGCAGACCCGAGTCTGACGGCGCCTCGTCTCACGCCGCTCTTCATGTGCTCTCCCCTTGACCCGCGCCGGGCGCAGCAAGTGCTCTCTGATTTGAAGGAGAATATGGACTTTGTGGCAGAAAACTCCTGGGAGGACGCCAACGACACATTTGTGCTTCACACAGAGGCAGACGAAGACCACAGCTACATGCTCTCGGAAGCTCTGGGGTCTGCTCTGGGTCCAGATCTGGGCCCTACACTGATCGCAGAGTCGCTCGAGGACCTCACAAGTGGCGCAAAACACATCAAATTGTACACGAACGACGCCTTGCCGCAGCTGCGCCTGACGCCGTACTTCGACATGAAACTCTACTTCGACTCTTTGAAACAGATCTACGACCAGAACAATGTCCCGGAATCCGACCGCGCGTTTGGCTCCTTGCTCTGCTACGGCGAGGTTGTCTCGTCCACAAACACCCTCATGGACGCGAACCCAAACTGGCTCCGCCATTTACCCGCCGGGATCACATTCACAGCCACCACGCAGGTTGCCGGGAGGGGCCGTGGAGGCAATGTGTGGGTGAATCCAAAAGGGGTCATGGCCACGTCTGTGCTTTTCCGCGTGGCACAAGACGCGCAGAAAAACTTCAACATCGTCACGCTCCAGTACTTGTGTGCGTTGGCAATGATCGAGCTGATTCTTGGTTACGGAAGCACGTCGCCGGGCCAAGGCGCTGGCTATGAGGATATGCCTGTGCGTCTCAAGTGGCCCAACGACATGTTTGCGTTGAAACCAGAATACTTCCTGTCGCTTGCAGACAAGAACGATACGAGCTCCACGGTGGATGGCGATGAGCAGAAATGGGCCAAGGTTTCAGGCGCTTTAGTGAATTCGCAATACATCAACGGCGAGTTTTATTTGGTCTGGGGCTGTGGCGTGAATGTGCTGAACGAGGCGCCTACTACTTCGCTCAACTCAGTACTCGAGCAGCTCAATGTGATCCGCGGTCAGAAGGGCCTTGCTCCGCTTGCTCCATACAACCACGAGATGCTCTTGGCCAAGACTTTGTTCACTTTGGGGCAATTCTTTAGTGTCTTCCAGAAATCGGGACTCCAGCCCTTTTTGAGCTTGTATTACAAAAGATGGTTCCATCTGGACCAGCGCGTGCGCCTCGACAAGGACGGAAATGGAATCACGCGTGAGTGTGTGATCAAGGGCATCACAAGCGATTATGGACTCTTGGTCGCAGAGGACATCCGAACCCGAGAGACGTTGGAGTTACAGCCAGATGGCAACTCCTTTGACATTTTCAAGGGCCTTGTATATAAAAAGCGGTGAGGTCGTTATTGAATACAGACAAGGGTGAGTATTGCTGGTGTGCCAGTTGTCAACTTATCTGACGTCGGTGTATGGCTGGTCTCATAAGAGTCAGCATACTGGACAGTGATAATAGCCAGCCCATTCTTGACAAAAAAGAGTACGAATGATTATACCTGGATAAGATCGCCAATGTGTGAAAGTATGATCTGAGTACACCACGAAAGATTAGAAAAGGCAGTGGTCGAGTCAATCAAAAGTATTTTAGGAATTTTTAGAGAGATGAGTTTGGTGAATCAATTTTGTCTTTTGTAATTCAAATAAATTAAATCTTATGATAGAAAAGAATAATAAATTTTGCGAGATCATGGCTCATATTTGTGGCAGGGTAGACGAGTCGGTTTCTCAACGATCAACAATACTAGTCGGGTCCCTCAGAAGTGACTTATTTGTAGTCAAAAGTATTTGAGCATCATTGTCTGCTTTTTATCATTTTTTGTCGTTCAGAAGACGCAGGCTTTAGACTTGCCGAATGACTCTTGTAGTAAAGAAATTCCTGTTTTATTAACCCAAAAGAATAGTTCTTTATTTCGAAAGAAGAATACCCTTGATTGAGAACTTAACCTTCCTTTCGCAATTTAACTCCAGCATAGCTCTTCCAAAACACGCGCAAACGAGATCAATAAACTCGCCCCAGCGTTGGCCGAACATGCGTTCATTCACTTAATTTTTCTGTTATCTGATTGCTTCATATACAAATACTTAGTTCTGTCTTGTATTGTTATATTGACCTGGGCAAGATCCCAGATTTGAGAATCCGAGGGCCAGGCTAGATTCCAGCCGAAATCCGGGGTACGCGCGACGACATTTCGCATCCATCCACAAACATTGGAAATTTGGAACCCGCGACTGGGCCTCGCGTCCTCTTGCCTCTACTGGTCCAGATACTATCTACCATCTGACATCAATTCTCGATTTAAGTTCATAAAATATTACAAAAAAGCACGAAACAAAGCACGGAAACAAAGGCTATAGCTCTCACATATCTTTTTCTTTCATGAAAGTGAAAATCACACACTGGCACGGGGTCGCCACGTGGCACTGGAACACCCAGGACTCACATGAAGATGAGCTCTGTGGAATCTGTCGGGTGGCTTTTGATGGGACTTGTCCAAACTGTAAATATCCGGGGGATGGCTGCCCGCTAGTGCTCGGGGCCACGTGCTCACACAACTTCCATCTCCATTGTATTTTGAAGTGGCTCGAGCAGAACAACTCCAAGGGTTTGTGTCCGATGTGTCGACAGATTTTCACTGCCAAGTTTGTGGAAGGGGTCGGCTCTAAGGAGGAGTTGGCCGAGCTCCTGGCGCTAATAGAAAGTCATAAGAATGAAAGAGAGGCTGCGGCGGGCTCAGAATTTGCGTACGACGAGAATTGAGGGAATGTGAGGTTTGAAGGTGGACAGCAAGTGATAGGTTGATGTGTGAAGCCCAATTTGAGGCATTTGATTCAACGGTCTTAATCACGATATTGCAGGATTGTTAACCGCCTATAATGTATCGATTTCGCTGTTCATGCTCAATTCTTTCTATCAAATCCGGCTGATGCAAGCATGCGCCAAGTATACAAATGTGTGGCCCCCGAGGCTCTTTTGAAACCATGGTCAAAGCTTGAAACGACATGTGAAGCGACTCCATTGGGCTTGAAAATACAATCCAAAATTGGAGAGCTTTTTTCTTCGACATCACAGGTGAATTGACGTATCAAAAAGAATTGACGTATCAAAAAGAATTGACGTATCAAAAAGAATTGACGTATCAAAAAGAATTGACGTTTCAAAAAGAATTGACGTTTCAAAGAACGCCGAGTTTTTGTGTGTACAGCGCCAAGTTGGCTATCGGTCAAGCAAAGAGTCGTGCCATTATGCTTTTTACAAACACCACCGCGCTGACCGTCTCTATTTTGTCGTGAGCAATACGACTACAGAATCAGCTTCCGTTCAGTTCAAAGAGACAAAGCGGCCAATCATGCCCCGTCAGATTTCAGAAAATGCAATTCTTGGAGTGAAGGCTACGAGATGTGATGCATTTGAGCCGGCATTAATAGGAATCAGATATGGTGATTCGGTGAAAATGGACCAATCTTTTCATGCGTCTAGTGTATTTTTCAGTCCCTCGACATGGCATCTATACTGGATGACTTCTGCTTTTTCGGTTCTCAAAAAAGACTTCATGTTATACAATACCTTTTCCAGTGACTGAATTTGAATTTGCGCCCCAGTCAGTTGTCTTCTCTTCAGCTCTTTGATGTCAGACGGATCTATGAGCAGCTCGCTCAAAAGTCCAAGAAATGAGTGAATGGCCAACAGATCCTCGGCATTCGATGTTTCTAAATTCAAGAATTCATGGTCAAAGTTCATCTTCTTTCCCTTATAACGTGGCTGAATTGAGTATATGATGCTTCTTCAACCAGACGTGCTGTGTGATCTGGCTTGAAACCACCCAATCTCTATGTTTCTTGCCCACTCATTTAGCTTGATACTGTACTATGGCTTTGTAGATTTATTCAGATGCGTCGCACTATTATATGCCTTTTGTCATTGATTTTCTGCAGCGCCTCAAGCCTCCAATTGAGTTCATAAATCAAGATCTCTGAATCTCTTAGTGTCTCTACGGGATTGATAGGGATTGTGGTGATCATCATGACTCGAACTTTCTACTATGTAGTGACCACTTCACAGAAGCAACCAAAAAAAAAATTCTTGTATAATTTGGACGTAGCTATGATGAATCCCAAGTATTTGCCAAACATTTGCATGAACCCTTGCCTCACTCGTACTCAATTGATCATCATTAAGTATCTTTGCTGATTCTCGTACTTTGTTTACTGTCTTTCTGAAAGGCACGCAGTTACAAATCAAAAAGATCTGCCATCATTTCATCTTCAGAGTATCTGACCGGCTCGAGTTTCTCGAGTATAGCCGCCAGCAATTCAAAGTCGTCAGAGATCAGACCACTCTTGTCTTTATCAATTCTTGCCATCAAGCAGAGAGACTCGAGAAACATAGTTTTGCAAAGTTCATTGGATTTGACGTGGCTCATTTCGTCATTCGCCTCTTGACTTTCCTCGTGATTCCCCTCGTGATTTGTCCCACAGCCAAATACCTTTATATACTCTTCCGATTTCTCGTGGAACTCCTTACAAAAAGGGCCATCCTCAATGGTGCTTTTTGGAACTGAAGTCTCAATGCAAGTCCTGAAAGAGTCACTAATTTCGATGGTGTGTAAAAGAAGGCCTGCTGTATTCTCGAGAGTATACAGTTTTGTACCATTTCCAGATTTATTAGGAAAAGAGATATTGCAAGCATAGGTGTGATCACCATGTATACATCTTCTTACCAAGGGAGCTGCAATTGCCTTGCTTGCGTGCAAAATTGTGTAGAATATAAATGAAAACCATCCTGTCATATCGCTTGCCGAGAGTAAATTATGGGGTGTTATTCGTCATAGAAGTACGGCAATTCTCGGCTTTCAACACTTACTTTCTTACTAATTGTTGTTTAAAACCCGCATACGTGAGCTTGACCTCCAACAATGAAGTGTCTTGTGTTTTGTTTTGAGAAAATCAACAATGCGGCAACCTGTGTTTCATTTCCGCTTTTACCTTGGCTGCTTGAGCAACTTTTTCGAAAACCCAATCTTTCTTTTCTGGAGTTAAAAGACGAAACCTGATAACTCAGCCAAATCTAATTTTTCTATCAGGTTTCCCTTCCACTGCCACTGTCTTACTCACAGGCACACTACAGTAGACATTGAAGCGTACTGATATCCACTTTTGATAGCATGACATCCAGTATTACTAGCATGTGTCAGTGGCTTATTTGGTTCGTAACTGTTTAGACCAATGATATCATTGATGCCATTTCTGGGGCAAAACGAAATTGCAATGCAATGTTTTTGACTACCATCGGAGAAAGAACGGAATAACGTGTAATGTATAATAGGCCATTGAAGTGCGAAAGACTGGGTGTGGATCCCAGCTATTCATGTAGTCTTTTTTGATGATGTAAGTTAGTATGTATACTGGAGTATCGTAATAAGTATATATTCTGTCAGAATAGGTGTGACCGGGCTACTTTAGTATACCAGCGTGCTCAGTTACCTGTTCTTGCTGTCCTAAGTATGTATTGATTGAGAAGTTTCCAGGCCCTTCGAGAATTTTGGCTACAAAAGATTTATCTTATACACTTGCGACTACTTTAGCACGAGTAATAATATTATAACAATACAGCTGATGAGACTCTATTGGACGAAGCAGGTTCCTGTTTCACCCCAGATAGACAGAACACTTCACTCACACAACCGTCAGTACCACCCAGCTTATACACGTGACTAAGACCTGTCTCCACTTTTGGTCGCCTACTTTGGGAGAGCCAGCAAAAGCAAGACTAGTCAGAACCGCCAAGATGTTTACAGAAGCTGATACGTCAGCTGCATATTGAGATTTCGAGGAATACTTTGGCAGTTCAACTAGTAGCTCCACTGTTGACTCAGCTATTGACTCAGCTGGTGACTCAACAGGTGGCAAAACTGATGAATCTGATGGTTTCACAGCTGGAAAATCATTGGTATCTTCGCCTGGTCGAGGTACAATTTCAGCAAAAATCATCGCGTGTTTATCACCTTGAAGAATTTGATAGCCTGTTTCCTCTTTCAGGTGGTTGAGAGGCTTTTTGGAAGTGCCGACGATGAATTCGTGTATGCCAAAATTCGGAACTATATCAAACAGTAGTTGACATTCTGTGGCCTCATCACACGAGGAACTGAGATTTGAGGGTACTAGGGCCGGCCACAATTCGTGAGGAGGCTCGCTCTTGGCAACCTGATCAATACTTTGCAAACCTTCGACATCAGTTCCAAGACTCTCTGACTTGATGCCGGGCCTTTTATTCTGAGATCTTGCTGCTTCCCCGTCTTTGATAAATGCTTCCATATGTGACTTAAAGGCTTCCCGATCTTCCAATTCTGATCCCAGCTCGGGGTTGTCGATTTCCAAACTGAGCGTGGCAGGCTCTGTTGTAGGGATAGAATAGTCTTTTTTCCCGTGCTCTTCACCGTATTCAAAGTTTTTGAGAGAAACACTGTTGCTCAGCGAAATCCCTCGAGTAGTGTAAACTGGAAGTGAGTATCTCATGGGGTAATCCGGGTCAGCCGCCGTGATCTTAGGAAATTCACCCAAGGTTTTTGTGACACCAAGACAGTCCACATCTGTGGCCGCTTCAGACTTGCGTTTTTGATCTTTCGAGTGCCAGGTACCGTTCTCTCCATGTCCGACATCATAACTTATCATTGAGACTGGAGCGTCAACAATCAGGTATTGTCTTCCCAAGGCATCATTGTCTTTGAGGTCGTGTAGAGCACTCTCTAGGCTAGGGAGATTGGTCTCTTCGGCTGAAGTTACCAATGATGCGATTTCTGACAATGGCTCATTGTTCTCAGTGCCAACTTTCGAGAGCTTTGTTAGACTTCCTGTGTCCATAGAATCCACTGAAAATTGTGAATCTATTTCAGCTGGAGTATTGATAGCACTCGAGTCCTGATTCATTGTGAATTTCTGAGTTTTCAGGGATTCAACCGAGCTATCCAACTTTGAAGAATTCAAGAATACATGCTGAAATGCGGAAAGTGCACTTGAAGAGTTAGAGATCTCTGCATTTTCTCTTGGTGTTACAGTCGCCTCCAAATTAGTACTCGAGAATCCTGGAGTTTCTGTTGTCTCACCACTTGTAATTTCAGTCGACGCAACAGTATCTTCAGATAGAGAACTGACACTTTCTGATGAAGTTGTAGCAGTATCAGTGGAATTTCCAAACTTGTGACCGGTGGGCTGCGGACTTTTAGTGGAGATCTGTGAATCATCGGGAAGAGTCTGAGAAGTTTCAGAAGAAAATTCCGAGAATTCAGTCAGACTCAGAAGAGCTTCTGGTAAGTGAGACTCTGAAAATTCAGTCAGACTCAGAAGAGTTTCAGGTAAGTTCTTAGCCACTTCGAGGATAGTCTGAAAACTCTCCGAAGAAGTCTGTGAGAGTTCATACAAAGTCTCAGAAACCTCGGCACTAGTCTGAATAGTTCTATAATCCGTCGGAAGAGCTCCAAAAGAAGCCTGGGCAACACCAGAACCGCTCTCGGTATCTTCAGAAAAACTCCCAGAAACTTCAGATATGGTCTCAGAAACGATTCTAGAAACTCCAATACTTGTCTGGACGCTTTCGGTGGCTGTCTGGCTAAAATCAGAAACGGCTCCAGTCAAAACAGAATTGGTATGCAAGATTGCAGTGGTAGTTTTTGCAGCCTCGAAACCAGTCTGATTTTCCCCAAAACCATTATTTTTTCTTCCAATCAGGGTCTCCATCTCCTGAGGTCTCACAACGACTTCTTCGATCAAGATCAGCACTCTGTCGATCAAAGCCAGAAGACTATCAAGCGAAGCAAGAAGTTGGGGGTCGTGTGGCACTGTAGAATTCTGATCAGGACGCAAATTAGGTATCGTCTTCTCGAAATCCCCGTCTTCAACTATCAACGTGGGGTCTTTTTCCTCGAATCCTGGATTCTTTACCTCCAATCCTGGGCCCTTTACTTCGACCACCGTATCTTTTGACTGGGAAGAATCAGTGGTGACTTCTGCTGCGTGATACCCAATTCTAACTGCATCGTCATTCTCACTCAAATCAAAAGACCCAGAATCTGTTGGCGAGTCACTGAAATCGATCCACTCATTTTCAAGGAGCAGAGTTTCGTCCAGTATATCGTCCTCATCCGGACTGACTTCTATTTCTTCCTCATCCGGACTTACTTCCATATCTCCCCGTATGTTATCTTTTTGGTGTTTATCTTTTTGGTGTTTATCTTGTTGATCGTTACCCTCTTGATCGCCACCATTCCGATCGACACTGCCTTTATTTTCCTCCCCCTGACTAATTTCCTCATTGTTGTTGGCGTCTATTGGTACTGGTGGACTCAGATGATCAAGCGAAAACAAATCCACCTCTCTCCCAAACGGATCCTGAGCATGCACAAACCAATCTCTTTTTTCGCCAGCAAGAACAACAAGTCTAAAAGGATACACACGGCCTCTGCGAAGATGAATAGCCCAAGAGGTTTGTGGCAATTCTGAGCCGTCTGCTAGACCTGAGCCTGCTAATCTGGTATCAAAAACAGTCCATCTGCCATCCACAGAGTAGAAGTGCTGGTTTGAGTCCAGACTAGGGCCAATTTGAAGACCTGCCACAATGTCCTTTGCCATGGTCAAAGTATAAATTCCGTCCTTTTCTGGGCGAAGATGGCCATAGATTTCCAAGGCACGTAAACTTGAGAACTGTTCAAGCAGAATGCCTGGAAAGTCCTTGTCTAGAGTGCCACCTTGGACCATGTGCAAATCACGGTACTTATTATCTTGGAAAATCGATTGCAAGTCGCCGGTCTCGGGAAACAAGTACACTTTATAATGGAACCCCGAGCCGAGATAGTCTCGTATTCTTTCGTGCAGCAGGTCATCGAATTTCTTTTCCTCAGACATATCTCCAGACTCCTCTAGTGGGTTGAAAATGTCCCGTCTATCGTACCAAAACGCATGTTTGATTTCCTCGTTGATGTCTTGATAGAACCCGTCTTTCAGAACATACACAGGCACTCTGCCGTAGCCGGCCACCGCAACAATCTTAAGAGGATAACACTCGCCTTTTTCAAGCTCGAAGAATACTGGCGATTCTCCCAAATCAATAGCCTCCTCCGTGATTGAGCCTTCAAACTCTTCAGAAGAACGGTCTTTCCACCCTAGATATATCTTGGCCGTAGGTGCCCCGCCAAGAAGAAAGCCGTGTGTGCCAGTCCATTTGGCTTTGTATGATCCGGTCAATTCCCATACAAAAGAGGAAACAGGAGGAGGCACATCCACATACATGTATTCTTTACCTTCCGAGATGGTAGTTGGCTCCTTGGGCAAGCTAAAGTATGGGTTGTGGATGAAAGAGGAGTATACTTCCATTGGATGAGAGAAGCGGCGGACTGTTATTTCGGTATTTGTGTCAAGATTGTGTTTTGCAGCTCTCACAAAGAGGCAGTAGAAGGCCACCTGAAGAATCATTTTCAGTAATGGCTTCATAGCGTTCAATCAGCAGTATGATGAAAAAGATTCCTTCTGAAGAATCGTGGGTCTCATATCTCCTGTTATATCATGTTGGGTCATTATTTCTTGGTCATTCGAGGAAAGTTTCAAATCCCTGAAAAGTGCTATTATTGCGGTGTAAATGCAAAAATTCCAATACTTTTTTCTTGTCTGTTTCATGCCTCAAAACTCACTTTAAGCATATCCTATCGTTTGTGGATATGCTGATGATAAGTTGCTGGCTGTCATGTTACAGGGCCTCTAATTTATTGTGAAGAATAAATGGCTTCATTGTGATACTATGCCTCCTATGGTGTTATAGAGATACGTAAGATAAAGAGAGCAATTAAGGACGGCACTTCTCACTGTCATCTATAGGTATTGTCAACTAAGGAGTGGCCCGAGTGACATTTGCTGATAATAGTAAAACCGATTCATTTCATTTGCATTGCAATGAAATGGCGGGGCTTTATTTCAAGATCTCGAATTGATTCCATAAACTAACTTTGCTTCATAATCAGAGGGACTCTCAAAAGTGAGAACAGATAGTATAGCCCTCTGATCGTCTCATCGCCTCATAAATCATTTTTCATGTGGCAAAGCAAGATTTCTTTCAAACAATGGCACAATTTTTTTTTCTAAATTGAAATTTACGGAAATGTCGTATACGCAAAAGCACAGCCATCGGGTTTATTCATTGTCCGCTTTTTCCTGCCTCGCAATTATTATTGCACTGCCTCTAATTGACTCACTATAGAGAAAACAGCATATTATTGACTCGTTCGAAGAATAAAACTCTGGAGGCAGATGAAACTGATTTGATCCAAGGTATGTATCAAGACCATCAGAACACTTATATATTGTCAGGGTTTGACAAGACATGACGTCATTGGGAAATGCCATGAGCTGGTGATTCATTTCGTGGTTTTCTCCAGTTCTTTTTTTCCCCTATCTTTTTCATTTCATTTTATTTGTAAAACTAGACCCCAGCACAGCCATAGTTTCATTCCATAGGAATCAGGCCTTCACCAATTTACCTAAGCACACTTTCGTGTTGATTCCTCTCATTTGCAAAAGCCTCAAAGTACCTGTTACATTTATCTAATTAGCTTGACGAAGAGAAGTTACAACGCAAACTTTAGATTATTTTGTTTAAAGGGATCAGATAAAATAAATTGTAAGATCTTTCCCATTCAAAAATGACCTTCAAATGATTTCATTGTATCGGAAACCAATAGAAAGTTACGCAATGTATTTAAAAAAGTTGCCAGGACTAAATTTCCCATTCAGGTTCCTAACTCGCGATGCTAATTAGATGGCTTTCTAAAGATTGAGGGTCAAGGTTTGAATCCCGATGACTCAAAATTTTCTTTATTTTTTATTATATTTCTTAAGACTTTTCGACAATGCCCAAAATCAAAAGCCTGTAGCTGTCCAGTGTTTCATTTCAATTGCACATTGACTGAGAAAAATGGAAAATGAAAATGTGAAAAGAGAGCGATAAATGAGACAAGCCGCGTCTGGTGTCTGGCTGTATCGTCACGTGACGCGAGCCTCGCGGCCAGAGACCCGGCCGACTCGACTCTCCAACAATATGTAGAAAATCTCCTTGTTTGCTGAAGCCGGCAGAAACACCCAACGCTCTTTTTCAAACTCTGAGCTCGCTCAATGCATCACATTTTCTTTTTTCGTGGGCTCCTGTTGGGTCTTAGGCGGCCCGTATTGGCCCGTGCATCACCCCCAAACACTCTCATAAGGACATTCATCCTGGCGCCAAGGGCTTTTTCCGGGTTTCAGGAACAGCCCATTGCGCACATTTCCCGCCAAAAAACCCAAACAAGTACTGGCGGCATGGGCGGTGGAAAGCCCGAAAACATTTCTGTGGAAAAAACCCCCGATTCTCAAAGCCTGCCAGCAGATCAAGACGCTAGCTCGCTTCTGAGCACTAAATCCGGGAAAGTTTTCCCAACACACGAACTCGAGGCCGCCCATTTGGCCCGTTTGGCCAATCTTGGCTGGCTCCGCAATCTTCCAGAAAAATGGATCCCGTATGCGGAATTAATGCGCTTGGAAAAGCCCGTAGGTACCCTTCTCCTTCTTCTCCCCTCTCTTTGGGGTATAACCATGGCTGCATACGGCGTCATGGCACCTTTGGCCACCACACTTTCTGCCATTGCCCTTTTCTCTGCGGGTGCTCTTATTATGCGTGGCGCAGGGTGCACAATCAACGACATTTTAGATCGAAACCTCGATAACCAGGTGGCCCGAACAGTCGAGCGGCCAATTGCAAGCGGCAGGGTCAGCGTTCCACAGGCAGTGGTGTTTCTAGCCGCGCAGTGTTTTGCCGGCTTGGCTGTCCTCCTTTCGTTGCCATTTGAGTGCTTTTATTTGGGTGCATTGTCGCTTCCCTTTGTGTTCTCGTACCCGCTTTTCAAGCGGTTCACATATTACCCTCAGGTGATGATTTCGATCAACTTTAGCTGGGGTTGCATGCTCGGATTCCCCGCCGTACTTGCGCCACTCAATCTCTTGGTGGCGGCACCTTTGTTCTTGTCGAATTTCTTGTGGAGCATGATCTATGACACGGTCTATGCACACCAGGATAAACGGTACGATATCAAGGCCGGGATCAAATCGACGGCCTTGGCGTGGGGCGACAACACAAAGCCAATCTTGTATGGTTTGTACACGCTCCAAGTGGCGTCGTTTTTGACAGCCGGGTTCCTCAATTCCATGGGCCCTTTCTTCTATTTGGGCGCCGCGTGGGGCTTCCAGCGTTTGTTTTCCCAGATCCGTAATGTCGATTTGGACACGCCAAGCAGCTGCTGGGCAATGTTTACGGGAAATATCAAGACTGGCTGGATCTTGTGGTTTGGTATGTTTGCGGATTACTTGGCCAGGCTTGGTGGCTTCTTTTGAGCGAAAGTTATTTGGGAAACCGATGCATTGTTTCGGAAATTGATCACGCATCCAGTTGTGAGAAAGGAGGTAATATTCTCTCTCACTTGAAAATGACAGAAAAGATGAAGCATTCTCGTTCTTGAAAATTGACATTAGAGGCATGTTTGCCACATTCTTTATTCACGACTTTCCATTTTTTTGCGCGAGGGCGTTTTGCATGGCCTCAAAATCCTCGAGCACTGCTTTGTTGAGTCTGGCATTGGCCTTGTGTAAGGCTTTTTGTATCTGGCTTTCGTTTCGCCTGATTTCTAGATCTGTGATCAGGGACCTCAAAAACTGCTGCACAAACATCAACGGAAACTCTTCTGGGAGCAAATTTAGAACATCCTCCACTGACAAGTACGCAGCCGCATACGTATTCACTGCATGCATCACTGAATTTGATGTTGCTGTTTGATTCTGGAGGGCCAAATACTCTTCAATCAAACGAACAAGGCCTTCCTTGGAAATTTCTTTCGGTCTTTCGATGTGCGTTGGAATGTCGAGCTTTTGCAATAACTGGAAATAGAACAGTTTCCGGGGTGGGGGTGGATGCGGATGGAAAACAATATACTCGGCCGACGAAAAATCTTTCATCTCGCGAAGTCTGATTTCTGTTTCGGAGTCTGCCTTTGAAACCCAAATCAAGAACTGTATGGCGTCGTTTCTCGAGTCAAGTGACAAGACGGTTTCTCTATCACACAAGGCTTGTATCACAATCAACTCATAAAGCTTCAAGTAGACTCTGAAGAAACTCTCACATTCGCTCTTCCGATGGTGTAAGTGCAAGTACTCAATCCACGACACTTTAGGCCATTGTGGGTCTTCCAAAGTGTTCTCAACTTGGTAGGTTGCGAAAAGGATGTTCAAATTTTCGTGTTCGACCGTAAGTTCCTCTTGGTTGAGAAACTCAATACAATGATCAAGAAGTTCTTGCGTCAAGGCAAAGTCTATTTTGCCGTTTTTTTCTATATCTTCCAAAAACGCCTGTTCACTGTATTCGATTTTGAGCAATGAGAACTTTGCGTCGACTCTATGCGACTTTGAGAGCTCGCTCAAAATTGATTTATGCGCTTCCAAAAAGTTTTTGCTTTTCACCGACTCAAGAAATGCCAACCCTCTTTCTGGACAAAGCTGAAGAAGCCTGAGAAGTCTTTTCGTGTATATTGGTTCGTCCTCGACGTGATCACGAAGCGCAGAAAATGCGATTTTAGGAAGGTCAAATGTATAGCTGCTGATCTTGCAGATTCCCTCGGCCGGTACGTTTTCCATAATCCCGTCTACTTTGCTTCCAGCAAGCAATTCGAGGGACAAATCCACAGTTTTTAAAGGCCACTGATCAAATGGGTTTCCCGCGGCTTGCTTTAGTTGAAACACCCGAAGCAAGGCAAACCACATATTCTGGTCCTCAAAGTAAGCACTGAGCTCAGTGTTTGTGGCGTTTTGGCTCAGCCAGATCCCGCTTTCTGAGTCTATCAAGTCGACAACTTCTTCGAGTGTTTTGCAGGTTTCCATGTAGGAGAGTTTTCGGAAATGGTCTCGGATAGAGTCATCGTACCTGTCTCGAAAAGCGTAGGTGCTTTTGATGAACCAGTGGAAAATGGACTTGTCTGCATCCCCCGACAAAGCCAGGCTTTTTTCTCTGATGAGCAAGAATATGTGCTGGACATGATATTGTTCCCAGAATGGGCCCTGAATCTCCTGTAAAGCCACATGATAAAGTAAAATGAGTCTAGGGTCAAGCATTTTACCCGACGGTGCTGGTTCAGCCAAGAGTTTCTGGACTGATTCAAACTTGCGAGTCAAAAGAAGCAAGACGATGTTCATCGCATGATTAAAGTCATCTGTGGAGGCTCGTTTGCTAAAGTACTCAGTGATCGAGGAAGACAATGACATGTCTGATAATTTCGAAGTCTCTTCTAAAACATCGAGAGTTTTCTGAAGGATTTCTGCCAATGGGTCTTGTTTTTGAAGACAAAAAAGCGCCTGGCCACTGGTGAACACCGTCTCGCTATAGTTGAAGTTTTTGACAAAAGAGACCGGGGTTCGAGACGCTGCAGATACTTTCCCAAGCAATCTCAGAAGCTCTAGGTCCGCCACCTTCAATTTCTGGCCCGAATTCACGACCCTTGCCAAGTTTTGATCGTTCCCTCCAAACAAGCTCTCACATTCAATGCATGCAACGACTTCTAGCGAGATCAATGACGAAAAAACGGCCATTTGCTTCCCACTGATCTGATTTTGAAAAATACCAATTACAAGCGGCCACGCCACAGAGAGCCCGCCCACAGGGTACCCCAAATCGGGCCACAAGAGCGTTCCACGAGTCACGTCACCCTCAGAATTGACAAACATCGCCATTCCGGTCAGTGGATCCGAGGCTATTGGGAGCACGTACTCCTCACGTGACCCGGCGTCGTCCTGGGCAATGTAGGGGATCACAAGGGGCCGGACTCCTGCAGCGGCACCCGGGTTATAGTCGAAAAGGGGGATTTTGCGTGCCTGCTGCATGTCCACCACATCGTACCGGGTCTCGTTTGCCACTATGCAGATATTGCTATAGTGGGCCAGAGTTCCCGTGGCCAGCGAGACACCAGTGGTGGCGCCCATGTAACTTATATCTCTTAGCAACTTGAGGCCGGTTTGGATCACGTGCACGACCCGGAGCTTGGCCTTGGTATACACCACGACCTTGTCGCTTTTGTTTTTCTCGCTTTTGAGCTTCCCCACACTCAAAAGCAGGAGGTCCAACGCGTCTCTGATCTTGCCTATACGACAAGGTGAGAGCTCAGGCAACGTATACGAGTGAACAGTGTTTGCTGAAAGCACTAGACACATATTTGCGTCGGACACGACCAAGATCTTCGTCACGGGACAGGGCTGGCCAGCAGGCTCGGAAACCGGGTTTTGGGATATGAACATGTACTGGTCTGCATCTTCGAATAGGTGCAAATGGAGAAGCTGGCCCTTGGAAGTACCCACGTATAGATTTGCCTCGAAACTCGACACGCACGTGATATATTCGTCTGATTCAAGGGGAATCTCAAGCTCGAGCTTCTGGAGGGACCAGCCCGAAGGAAGCGACGAGAGATTGGAGAGAGGTGGTGAAGCAGGGGTCTTTCCAGGTTCCGTGACCCTTATATTTGTAACAATTGTGTTGTTCTGATCAGGTTTAGATTGTGTATCGCTGGGGTTAATGACATCCTTCGGATCTAGAAAATTCAGACTCTTATTTGTGGTGTCTTGCTTTGACTCGGGTTTTAGTTGTGAGGGCTCTTCTTTTTGGTTAGGGGTGTCACTTTCTATCGCCTCCCGACGTGGACTTTCGTTTAGAACTTTTTTTTGGGTGCTTGAAAAGGGAGAATCTGAAATGTTTGGATCTGATCTAACTTCTGATTTAAGATCCGATGTAGTGAGCTTCGATGACTCTAATGTTGTATGGTTTTCGAGACTATCGTCGCTTTTCTTTCGTATTGTCTCCTTTTCAGGCTTTTTGAGTGAGCTAGCCGTATTTTCTGGTCCTTTTCTTCCTTCAGATTGCGTCTGTTCAGAGAAAGATTGTGACTTCACATTTGGGCCGTCTATTTCAGGGAGTAATGATTCCTTTGCACTATGGTCCTGCCGTACTTCTTCAAGCGGATGCTTGAATTCAGGCTCTCGCTTAATTCTATCGCATTTGGATGTTTCGGATCGCGATTCCAGTAAGTCATTAGAGTCCGATAGAAGTTCCGTATGTGCCGTACTTTCGAGATCTCTCTCTAGCTTGAACAGAGCTTCAGACGAATCCTCTTTGACCAATGCAGCTGTAACGGTTTCACTAATCCCACCTGTATCTTTTTCTGTCGTGATTTCATCAACATGTGCTTGTTTCAGGGACCCTGAACTCATGGGATCTTGATCAAGAGAGATCGTACCTTTCTCTACAGCCTCAGGGGCCGAGACAGGCTTCAATTCTTCTGAAATTTCGGCAGTGGCTTTTTCCTGCCTCGCACTTTCTAAATTCACCATTTTTGGAGCTGAATCTTCTTGATTTTCACTGGCTTCGGTGGTCAGAACAGACTTTTCCACGTCGGATTGTGAGAGCGAGTCACGTGGTTCACGGCCTGCCGATTCTTCCTTCAGAGTCAGCACAACCGGCCTGGGCGAGCCCATCCTGCCTTTATTTTTAGGCTTAGTCTTCCGAGATTTGCCCATACGGCGTTAGATCAAAACTCGTGGTGATAAGGTATTATGGAGTGTGCTCTATAGTAGAAGTGAGAATCAGTGAAAGACAAACTGGAGCCGAGACTAAGGCTCAGATCAGAGATCGGGGCCGCGCGCTAATTATCTGGAGCAGCCGGGCCGAAAGAGAGTGATTTGAATAAAGACTAAGTGATGTGGTTTGTAATGCTATTTGAAAGTCTTTTTCCTCTAAAATGTTGTTAAAAAGTTTTGATTATTAGATTACTAGAAAGAAAACTGCAATTTTTTTTTTTTTTCCCCAAAATTCAGTGTTTTAAAAACCTGCCAAAAAATCACGAAAGTTAAGAATCTAAAAGCGCATTTGTCATTAATTTTTCCAGGTCATGATTTAAAGACAGATTGGAAAAAATGTAGATCGAGAGAGAGGTGTTTTGGACGATCAACTTGAGATTTACAGCATTTAAGAGTTTGAAATATGAATAAATTGATTAGTTTAGTTCTATTTGTTTATCTTTGTTTATTTAATCTATTTATATCATTCTGTGCTTATAACAAGCGAAATCTATACGTTCTACATGGAAAGAGTTAGTGAAGCTGAAGTCGCCAGAATGACAAAATATTCATCCATCAAATGCAATCAAGACCCAGATGTCATTTTCTCATTTGATTGATACCAAGAATATCAGGTAGTTTTAGCGTACGTGAAAAGCACATCATTATACATTTCAGAAGCAAGAGCAATACTGTTTCGGCAGAACTCCTGAACAAGAAGTGTACCGTATGAGACTTCGCCATTTTGTGATTTGAGGAAAGACTTGGAAGAATTTGAACCCTGTTGCAGATTTTGTTTGATCAGAACAGCTTAGGGCTCAAACTGATCAAGAACTTAAACTCTTTGCCTACAATTTGGGCTCCCGCATACTCAAATGAAGTTCAGTGTCCACAGAGAAAAAGCTCTCAGCTTCAGTTGGCTGCAACCGCGTGACATGATCATGTGCCCTGACATTCACAAAAATCTACTCACTATGCGCTCCCAAATCTCTTTACGAGCAGCCATCATCTAAGGAATCAATTTACTGGGCACGAGCTCGTCGGTCAGGGGCGGCAAACTAGGTGGGAACGCCAAGTTGTCTCTGTGCGCCACGTACTCCAGGTCGGCATAGCCCAAGATCTCCTCGATCTGGCTACTCTTCTTGCCCTTGATCATCTCGATTTCCACTGAGCTATAGTTCACACGACAGTGGCCAACCTCTACGGCTTCACTGAGCGAGCTAGTCTTGTGCGGCAAAACTCTCACAGACACGCACTCCGACTCGTGGAATGAGCCTTGCACGGCCACGATTCCCGCAGGCAATAACCCAGCACGGTCTTTCCGGGTGATGGCTTCAAAACAGCCCTGATCGATGTACAAGATCCCGCGAGTGCGAAGGCCATGTAGAAGCCAGAAACGACGGTCTGAACGAATCTGCGTATCGCGTGGGAGGCCCAAGAACCGTGTGTGGAGAGGGATATGCCCTGCGGCGATCTCCTTTTGGATGAACGCCAACTGCTCGTCGGGCGCCATTCCGTCACCTGCCGCCTGGATGTTCGCCACGATGTCCAAGATACACTGTGGCTGTGACAGAAGCGTGATGATGGTGGTGACACCTGTGTTTGTGGCCAACTCTGCGGCAATAAGCTTGGTGGTCATACCGCCCGTACCGACTTTCGAGCCAGCACCCGAGTCCAGATCCGTGGCCACGGCCAAATCATCAATACTGCGCACCAAAACGACGGGCTGTGCGTCTGGGTTCAGGCGCGGGTTGTCCGTATATAGACATTCGACGTCGGTCATCAAAAACAAGTAGTCGGCATGGATCATGCCCGCGGTGATCGCCGAGAGGGTGTCGTTATCGCCGAATTTGATTTCGGCCACACTAAGCGTATCGTTTTCATTTACAATGGGAATCACCCCCATCTCAAGCAACTCATGGAGCGTGTTTGTGGCGTTGCGGAACTGCGTGTAGTCGATGATATCGTTACGTGTGATCAAGATCTGGGCCACGGGCTGGCCCACCTGGCGGAACAAGTCGTCAAAGAGCCCGATGAGCCGGCCCTGGCCAATCAGCGCAAGCGCCTGGACCGCGGCCAATTGCTTGGGTTTCTCTGCCATTCCCACACGTTTCATTCCGAACGCAATGGCTCCTGATGACACAATGACAATCCTGTGCCCGGCGCGGCGGAGCTTGACGGCAGTCTCGACGATATTCGACATATTGGCGATGCGGGGCTCGCGGGTATTTTCGTCCACAAGCGAGGACGTGCCTAGCTTGATCACTATGGTGTAAGGTGTGACAGACATATCGGGAAGGAGGGGAAAAGGGGGAAATGTAAAGGGGCGAAATGGGTGAGCGGCGAGATATCAGGCGGCAAAGCGGGGTATCACGAGACGTGAAAGGATAATTTAGGGGCGCTATGGGCAAAATAGTGTGCTTTTGTATCGGATCAGAGGCTAAAATATTGCTTCGGCGCGTAATAAAAGGACGTCTTTTCTGATTTTCCAGGTTTAAATCAATAATTCAAGTCCGGACAAATTGCAGCAAATGGATACTTGAGAAGACAGAATAGCCTCGAACAAACGGATTGCGCCAATTGCCAAGTTGAAGCGAGTGGTATTGACTTAAAGTCTAAAAGGAAGAAGATTTTAAGAAATGACTCAGATCCTGAATTGAAAGAACGCGCGGGTCTAGGTAGGATGGAATTTATTTTTCGCGCCCTGGCGCACGTGACTAGACATATTAGAAGCCAGATTTCAGCCCAGTCCTGGAAGATTGATTTTATATAGGCGAAAAGAAGAGCAAAAGGAGGCGATATACATGGTATGTGTGAGATTAGAAACGAGAGTTTTTGAGCCTATTGTCTCGTCTTTTTTTTGCCTCTCTCTTTTTCTTTTTTTTTTTAATGTATTCTTTCTTTATTTCTTTCTTACCTAAGTTATGGCATTGCTGAGCCTATTTGAACGTGTTTTGTATTAGGGTCGGAGTTAGAATTGCGCTGTTTCGCCATGTTATGTAGTTCTTCATATAAAACAAAATGACGGTGAGATTGAACAATTGAATGACGATATCAAAGACGTCAAGACAGTCCGAAGTCGTTTTTCGTGAAACGATTTCGGTGCAATTTCATGTTGAATTTATGACGACAGAATCACAATTTCTCTTCATTCGGTGAGGTGTGGAACTGAAACAAAAAATTTTACTGAAAGAGAGCAAGGTCGTTGATTATGACTAGGTGGTAGTAGAAGTTTTCGAGGCGAAAGAGATGAGCTAAGGTCATTATATTTTTGACGACCGAAAGTTTTTGCCCAAAGTAGCAGCTTTTTCCATGCATCAATCAAAGTAGATGAGTATATGTTAATATCCTAATTTCACAGTGCTAAAGAAAGAATAAAAGTGCGTGTTAAAGTAATTAGAGTTTTGGCGGGACCTTTGACGCAAAGTCTAGATCGACCCCAGCGAATTCACCGTATCATCGGGATAGAAAAACGATGAAATGACGATAAATAACGTTGAAAAAACAATAGAATAATGATAGAAACACGATAGTAAATAACGATTAAATAACGATAGAAAAAAGAAAGGATAGAACAATGATAGAATAACGATAGCGAATAACGAACACAAATTTTTCTGGAAATTCTGACTTGTATTCATTTCAGCTTTTGTGCTCAGCTTACTGTGTATTTCTGTAGAGATGCTACTGGTAAATTCAACGGCTGCTTTGTTCCAAAAAACATAAGTTTCCAGTGTAATATTCAATATTGAGCTCGACTTAAATTTGAAAAGGCGTCTGCGCTCACTCAGGTTCAAACAGCTTTTTTACTCCTCGAAGCTGATACTTCTGAACCTGATTACTTTCAAATAATTGGATAAAGAAAATTCAAATGAAGCAAGAGCCGAGTATTAATCTGAAGCCGACACTTGAAACTCAAAGAGTCTCAGCTTGAAATATAATGCTAGCTATACGATTTAAGAAAGCAATCTCATATGGACCACGACTGTTGGTAAAGTGATGGAAGCTTTTGACACCGGAAGATCAAATACCGCCTTTTACGGAGCGGACATGATATCTGAGATTTATGCACCAACGTTATTGCAATCTTTACCTATGTTGTTTCCCGGGCTACCAGGAGAACCTGGCTAAAACGTAAGGTGAAGCCGTAACCATGAAACCAAGATCTGTATATTGAATGTGGATTCGGACAAGTCGGCCTAAACAGAACAGTGCAGTAATAGTTCCGGAGATAAGGACATAACAAGGCCTCAGATTTAAGCCTAGGGACACAAAAAAGAGCAGAAGAGTCGCATTGGAATAGATTGATGTAAAAATTGAATGATGGTTAAAAATGGATTAATGTTAATAAAGGACTAATCTTAAAAACGGATTAATGTTGGAAATAAATGGACTCAATAATATAGTGTGTTAAAGCCAAATTATCAAAATAAAAAACAGCACATATTTTATATACTACCTGAATCTTTCTTTTATCCTTTGCTCAGGAAACAGCCTCGACCCTGGCATAAAGATACACAAAGTATCGCATAAAGTAAGAGAATAGTCACCACTGGTAGAGTATACTGACACTTTCACCTTGCTCAACAGTGTTATCTTTCACCTCACCCCACAGCATTATTTAGCAATTCCAAAGTCTTTTACAAAGATATCGGACTTCTCACACATCTGCTTGAATAATCCTCCAGGTGTGCCAAACAACTGCCTTGGCGTGCCGATCTCGGCCACCTGTCCGTTGTCCATGACTATGATCCGATCATAGTTAAGAATCGTCTTCAAACGATGTGCTATACACAACACAGTCGAGCCTTTGAATTCAGTTTGAAGCGTAGTTTGAATCTGGCGGTCAGTCTCGTGATCCACCGAAGACGTCGCCTCGTCCAAAATCAAGATCCTGGAGTCTCGGACCAATGCACGTGCAAACGAGATGAGTTGTTTCTCGCCCAAAGAAAAGTTGGTGCCGTCTTCAGCCACGGCTCTATCCAAGTGGAATTTGTGGAGGTGATTTTCAGGGATCCCAGACTCATTTTCAGAAACTTCGAGATCTGTTTCAAAGAGTTCATGATCTTGTTTTGTAGATTCAGACTCTTTTTCTGTAAATCCCGGGCTTATCAAGTCATTCTGGCTTATCAAGTCATTCTTCTCTACCAAGCCGGCACGGGCCATTATATTCCAGAGCTTTTCATCGCTGCACTCTCCAAATGGATCGAGATTACTTCTTATTGTGCCCTTGAAAAGCACCGGGTCCTGTGGAATAATTGTGAGTTTACTCCGCAACGCATGGAGGCCAAGAGAGGCGATATCCAACCCATCGATCTCAATCGAGCCTGATTCCAACTCACAGATCCGGCAAATGGCCGACATAAGCGACGATTTGCCGGCCCCCGTCCGCCCACAGATCCCGATCCTCTCGCCCAGCAGAATACGGAAGGAAACGTCCCGCAAGACCCGGGGAAAACCGGGCCGGTACGCCATAGCCACGCTTTTGAACTCAACGGCCCCCAGCTCGGGCCACGTGACTCGGGGTGTTGTTTCCGATACGTGGAAAGGCCGTTCCGAAGGGAGCGAATACGCGTACTCGCCGATCCGCTCGACGGCATTGAACTCCGTCTCGGCCTGCGTCGACATCCGAACCAAAAGCGACAACTGGTTGGCGATCTGAAACACATATGACACAAGCAACCCCACGGCCGAGCTCGAGAGACCAAACACCCGACACACACAGAGAAGCGAGACCACAAGAGCGAAAATTGCAGCCACTAAGTCGAGCTGGATCCCGAGCCACCGCTGGCACGCAATCGAGAGGTAGTAGCTCTCGTCCATGGCGTCAATGAGACTACGGAGACGGCTCAAAAACGGCTCCTCTCGGCCATATGCTCGGATGGTGGCTGCTCCAGCTAGTGCCTCACTGAAATGGGCATACACCAAAGACCGTTTGACTGCCTCGATGCGCTTGATCTCCCTTGCCGAGGCCTGGTAGAAGCCAGAAATGGCCACAAACAAAAACACCAACACCGGCGCCGCAAGTGCAAACCAGGGAAGGTATATGATACACAACACAAGCACTCCGACGACATTGGCAAAGATGTAGAGTGACATGCGGATCTGGTTCCCGATCTCGTTGTCGGCGGTGTCTGTATCCTTTGTGAATCGGTTGAGAACACGGCCCGTGGGCGTGGAGTCCATGTATGCCATGGGGACCTGCAAGAGACGGGCCAGAGCATCGAGATTGAGGCTCTGGGCGGCCTGGACCGTCACGTAGGTGATGACCATGAACACGACGGCCACTAGCACAAGTGTCAACGCCACAAACATCACGTAGAAGCCAATGTAGAAGCCGTTGGAGCGGCCCGAAAAGCGGTTGCCCGTCCAGAACGAGAGCCACGTGCTTGAAAAAAGCAGGCAGAAGACGGCAAGCAGGGAGAAAAAGAGCGTCACAAGAAGAACGACCAAGGGGGTTTTGAAGATCCCGGAGCCGGCTGCCACATATTGCTGGATGACTGCAAAAGAGACTGCGTTGACTGCGGTCTCCTCTTCCATCACTAGCTGGGCAAGATCAGAGGCAGGGTTTTTTTTTGAAAGTTTTTGGAGTGATTCCAGAGCTGAGTTGATAGAGGAGCTAGTGCATGCAAGCTGTCTGCTGGGTGTGCTCCTAAGAGACTCAGAATCAGTGCCCGGTAGATCAGAATCTAAAATGGGAGGCCCCGAGGAGAGGAAAGACCCCAAAGACCCCACGTCTTGACTCTCAGATCCTGTTTCCATCAAATCCCTGAACTCTTGGTCCTCCGAGAAAAGAGTTGCATATGTGCCAAATTTGACGTCTCCGTCAGACTTCAAGAACACAACCCTATCAGATGTCTGCACCAATGCCGCCTGGTGCGTTGACATGATTCTCGTTCTTCCACTCAAGATCCCATGGATACAATGGTCGGCTATATGCTTGGCGACTTTAGCATCTACCGCACTCAAAACATCATCCAAAAGCAAAGTATCTGTGCCTGAATAGATGGCTCTTGCCAAACAAATCCGGGCCTTTTGCCCTCCAGATAGTGTCACGCCCCGCTCGCCAATCTCCGTCATGTCTCCTGCTGGAAAAAGGTCCATGTCATTGGAAAGCGCACACGCATCTAAGGTCTCTCTATACTTATTCTCGTCGAGAGGCTGGCCAAACAAGATATTTTCCCTCACAGACGCGTTCTGGATCCACGGCTCGGCGCAAAGTACCAGCGAGCCTGAAGAGTGGATCTCGCCAGAAACTGGGTTTGTGAAGCCTGCCAAAGAATTAAGCAACAACAGCTTTCCCAGTCCAGTCAGACCCGTGACGGCAATGAACTCGCCTTTTTTTATGTCGAAGTTGAGATGGCGTAAACCACGGAAGGTGTTGGGTTCAGCTTGCGTTGAAAAGATAGGGCTGTCAGTGCTGGAGACAGAGGGGGCTGGACTGGCTTGCCTGGTTTTTTCTGTGCTTAACTCATCCGGCGATCTGGGCTTAGAAATTGTGTCAGAGTGTTGCAGTTTGGCCGTCTCCGTTGAGTCGATTTTAGCTCTCCTTGAACGCTGGGCAATGGGCTCAGGCATTTTTTGATTAGACTTAATCAGCTTTGCCGTCTCTTTTGCAGAATCCTCTTTTGCAGAATCCTCTTTTTCAGACTCTTCCTTTTCAGATTCAAACGCAGGCCACATGAGATTTGCATTGACAAGACTAACCGCCACGCCCTCGCGGGTCCAACCCCTTTCTATGTCCGAGCTCAAAATTCCCGGCATCTGATCTTCTTCTATTTCTTCTGCCGCCAAAAACTCCGTCACGCGATCAACACTGACCATAGCATCTGCGGCCGCAGCCAACGCCATGGGTACCATGAACACCTGCTGCATTAACAGGTTGAACAACGCCATTGACGAGAAGATTTCAGCCGGCGACTTGATTTTCCCGGCAGTTGCATACACAACAAGAAAAGACGCCATGGAAGCAATGCTGGTCAACGACATTGCCACAGAAATGATCAAGGTGCGCACCATTTGCATGTTGAAAACAATGTGCATCTCCTTGTTGCGACAAGCGGTGATTTTCTCGAGATACAGCGGCTCCCACGCGTATAACTTGATCATCTTGAGGTTCAGAACAACTTCTTTGATGTATCCCACGCGTGCATCCGTATGAGTGTTTGCACTGGCGCGATATGCCATCAAAGTCTTTGTCACCAGTCCGATAACACCAATCACAACAAAGGTCACGCCTATTCCGACCATGGCCGCTGCTCCGATGTTGTGGCACAAGATCCCAATGGCAATGGCAATGGCAAAGGGGAACGACACCACGAAAGGCTGGAACCCAAAGGCAAAGTCCACGCGGGCCAAGTCTGTGCCCATCATCGAAGTGATTTTCGAGGCTGGAAATCTATTTTTCAGGCGGGGACTCAACTTGAATGACTTTTCGAGAAGCGCCTGGGTCAACACGGCTTTCGCCTGTGCCCCAGTCATCATGGCATTCTGAAACATGTGGTTCATGAGCACCCCGATGACAAAGACCAATATCGAGCATCCTATAGCGTAGCCCACACCCGGCCCAACATGAACGCCGGCATCTGAAGCGCGCCGCTCCACGAATTGAATGAGTTTTCGTGAAAGAAACGGGTTTGTCATGAGCCCCACGCACCCAAGAATGCTGCAGATGCATGCTACCAGGTACTGCCATTTGAATGTGAGAAGAAGCGATGAGACAAGTACGTGTCGCGGGACCTTGAATGCTGCTAGCAGAGAGCTAACAGCTTGGTCAAAATCGTTTTCCATTAAGCTTGAATGATCATGTTCAGTATCATTCTTATCATCATTTTTGGTATCTGTTGTGTCACTGTTTTTGTCACCGTTTTTGTCACTGTTTTTGTCACCGTCTTTAATGCTTTCGGACTCTAGAAACGCCTCGCGGGCTTTTGCCAACTTGTTTTCAAAAATTTGCTGAAACTTGCCTTTCATGCTTTCCACCTTGAGATCATCCGAAAGCGTGTACATATCTGCCGGCACCAATGTTCTCTTATAGCCTACGGCCATGAGCGGAAAAAGCCACCAGAAGAAAAGATAGGAGATTGCATTGAACTTCTTTGGAAAGCTTCGTCTCTCAGACTCTTCCGGAACGGGTGGAACCCTTTTAGGAAGAATTGGCGTGAGTAGCCGTTTTTGCAATTCTAGAGTTTGCATGAGCTAGAATGATACCTATAGATTGCAGCAGAATCTGCGAGTAGAAGTGGCACTTCCTTATAAATATACGACCAATATTCTTACTGACCCAATTATCAAATTTTTTTTTTTTCTCTTTCATTTTCAATATCCGATCTCGGGCCCCTAACTGGACCTGATGATTTTTTCGATTATTGGTTATGCACGGGCTGCTAAACGGGTGCAGGGCGCGAACGGTAATACGAGCCATGCCGCTTGCGATCTCTAGATTCCGCACTTCAGCCTACGCCTCGTTTGCGTGACAATTGTTGAGGAGTTTGGAGGCTGTTTTTTTCTTTTTTTTTTCAATTCATACATTTCATAAATTTGTGGCTTCTTGAAAAGCTCCATAGGATGTATCACCAATCTTGCTCTTACCCTTGTGGTTCAAAAGAATGTCTTCATTTCTTCTAATCTTTTTGAAATGAAAGTCAGAAAAAGTACGCATCATGTCCCGCGCTCGTATTGGTATACTCCGAGGACAAAATAGGTTTGATCTTTTTTTTCTGAAGCAATGCCTGCATCAATTTGCGAGGCTTCAATATGGACTTTTATGTCCGTTTCAGTACAGCGAGAAGAAGACCGAGTAAAGCTGCCATGATGATCTGAATATCAGTAAGTCCTCATACAAATTGCCCTCTCGCTTGTATCATCTTTGCTCTTTTAAGGTTGAGGAGAATGGTGTCAGCAGTCTCGTTTGGTCTATACGGTATTGCGTGAATAGTCTAGGTGTTCTTTGACTTCCTTCTTCCAGCTAAAACAGAATAGTTTCCTATTTCTCTCCAACATATGCTGAACAAGCAAGTCTGGAAAGGTTTTGGAACACTAAGGCGAAGAGCTAATCAGCATTCAAGGTGGAAGAGATCTCAATCCAAAAGAAAACATGGCTAACCATTATTCGGTTCTCAAATGAGGAAACTCGTTCTGCTTTTGGACTACAAACATCGAGTTGCACAAACGCTATCCAGTAAGAACTCGATGAATTCTCGTCGTAATTGATCAGCCTACCTTGCGAATGAAATACAAGAATCACTTGCTGAAAATCTTAGTTTAGTGTATGTATTTCAGTACCGAACATCTGTTAATCATACATGAGGTTTAGATTCTAGAGGCCAATCTTGCGATTTGTTGAAACAAGCAAGATATCTGTGATGGGAGAATCGGCCTTCCAGCTTCTACTAAATCATGATGTGATCATCGGTGCAAGAGTTCATGGTTTACAATATCTCCGCCCGCATTGAAATACTTCATGGCCGTTCTTCCACATACAAGTCAAGATTGTTCACTTGCCATCATTTTCGAACCTACTGACTTCTAATCTTGTGATGTAGGAAAGAATCATGACTAAAAGCCGCCGTGTTTTATCAAAAATTTATTATCTCTTCAGTTGTGAGCTCTTATTTATAACTTTTCTCATTATACTAAAATTTGCTGAAGCGGCTGTTCTGAATTCACCTGTTTGAGTATGCTGACGAGGAAGTCTCTGAGCTTGGCCTGCTCTTTGTAGTATGACGAGTTCTTTTGCTCTCCATGCCATGCCAGTCAGTCGAAGTTTTGACTCCACTCAAGATAAAAGACGTGTTCAAGCTAAACCATACCAAGTGATTGGCATAATGTAGCTTTTCACCTTTCGATTTCTCACTCTTCGCTTTCTCCTTGTTGGTGAATTTCATTCTAGATATTGAATGGAGGTATTCTAAGTCTGCCTTTGGTTTTTCCGACGGCTCTATTTATGTTTTGTTCGGCGATTAGTCGAAGGGATACCCTGACCATTTACTACTGAAGATTTGTTCTTCCATCACGTTATCGGAAAAATCAAAAATTTGCTCATGAGGACATGAACCTAAACGTTCCCGCCTTGCGTTTTAAATGCAAGCCATACGCCGAATTATGAATGACTTCACTCTAGTTGCATAATTTCATATACATTTGTTGAGGCGGCATACTAATAAGCCATGCAATGTGTGCATGGATCGGAAATGTGCATGCAATATTGCATGAGCCAGGCCTGAAAAGTAGCGCCGCACAGCAGCCGTTCGTAAGTGGCCCGCGCCCCCACTTCAGGTGGAGGTGTGCCTCCACGCAAAACCGATCGTCAGTAATATTTTGGCATAAAATGGCTACTTCGGGCAGACTTTCTTGGCGCTAAAAAGCTCACTGGCATTCCGAAATCGCATCTCATTCTAAAGATTGTGAGGAACTGGAAAATCGAAGAAGCCGCGGTACTTAAAAAGCCATCTAAACACTAAAAGCCCGTTTTCAATGAGCTGAACTTAGCGTGGGCTTCAAACACCGTTGTGGTTATGCGGGCTTCGGATCTAGCCGACAAGCTGAATGCACGCTCAATTATTGAGGCGTCTTCAGAAAAATATGAGAATTGTTTAATTTGCTGGAAAGAAGAATGCGAATCCCTGAAGTATGCACTTAGACCGATGAGCTCCGATAATACTTGAATAAACTTTGAAAAAAATAAAAAAAAAGAAAGGAGAAATTATTCGTTGCAAGTTGCAACCAACTTAAGGAGTCAAAAATGAAGACTCCGAATTCACAGCTCTTGAAAGTTCTCAACGTTGAGTAATCTATAATCCTATCTTTTATCATAAGCACAGCGAACATAACATGAGTTGAGAACTTTGCAAAATGGGCAAAGAACAGCATATAGTCTCCGTGGTTACAAAAAATATCTGTTTACACTCACTGCAGATCTTCAGTCTCAGCTGTCTTCGTGCATGCGAGCGTGCATTGTGACTTTTTTCATATCCTCTTCTGCAATGTTCACTTATTGCCCTGGTAGTTATTTGTGCATGAAAAATTGAGGCGAATCAAATCTCAAAAGATGAAATCCATCTCACGTCTTCACATCAGTTAAGGTATATTTAAAGACAATTTGCTCAAGTCTAGAAATAAGTGAATCTTCATATTTCACAGTCATGGAGCCCACTACAATTGCGGAGAAAAATGCTCTTCAAGAGGATCAAGCAGTGTCTCATTCTAGCTCTGAGTCTGAGGGTTTCGACAGAAAGCAAGACTTGGCGGTGGAGCTCGACGATGTGTTAGGACGCAAGATGTTTCTCATCAATAACGCACTTGACGAGATCGGGTTCACGTGGTACCACTTGAAATTGTTTCTTCTTGCCGGATTCGGGTACTCGGTAGACTCGCAGCTTGAGGTGATCCAGAGTTCCGTGAGAGTTGTTGTTGACCGGCAATTTGGCATCGGATACCCTATATCAACCGAGATCTTTTACGTAGGGTTGATTCTCGGCTCGATTTTCTGGGGCTTTGGAAGTGACATCATTGGCCGCAAAATCTCTTTCAATCTTACTTTACTTTCTGCTGCTTTGTTTGGAATCGTCACTGGAGGCATGAACTCGTATGCCACATACTGCTTATTCATGGGTCTCAACGCGTTTTCTGTGGGTGGAAACATAGCCACCGACGTGACGATTTTCCTTGAGTTCTCGCCCTCAAAATTCACCTGGCTCACCACTTTGATGGCCTTTTGGTGGGGTGTTGGGCAGATGGTGGCCTCGTGTATTGCCTGGGCATTTGTCCCCAACTTCTCGTGTCTTGCCGGAGCCGAGTGTTTGTCTTCTCAAAACAGAGGCTGGCGTTACTGCTGGTACACCAACTCGGCAATGGTGTTGGTGCTCGGGTTGATCCGGCTCTTGATCTTCAACATGGACGAGACCCCTAAGTTTTTGATTGCCAATGGGCGAGACGAGGAAGCCGCAGCGGTGCTTCAGGGCATTGCAAAAAAGTACAATCGCAAGTGCTCGTTGACGGCCGAGGATCTCTTGGCATGTGGCGAGATCAAAAACCACGACGAGTTCAAAGAGGGCTATACGATCCGCAGTATCAGCAAGTCCTCGTGGTCCCATGTGAAAATGCTATTCCAGACCCGCAAAATTGCCTATTCATCCACTTTGATCTTTGTTTCCTGGTTCTTGATTGGCCTAGCCTACAACACCTACTTCAACTTCCTCTACATCTACATTGCCTTGCACGGTGGAAACACATACGGCTCAGTCTACGTCACGTACCGAAACACGGCCATCAGCATTTTCGTTGGCATGTTTGGGCCTCTCGTGGCAGCCTATCTCATTACTATTAGGTGGCTTGGAAGAAAAGGCACAATGGCGATAGGAACGTTTGGAGCCATGGCGATTTTGTTTGGATACACCACGGTCAGGACCCAGCTGCAGGATTTGGCCTTTGCTTCGATGTCTTTCTTTTTTGTCAACATCTACTATGCATGTTTGTATGCGTATACGCCCGAGGTGTTTCCTGCCATTGCTCGGACTACAGGCTGTGTGCTTGGCTTGGCCTCGTGCCGAATTGCTAGTACTTTGACCCCGGTCATATACTATTATGGTCTGAAAAGCGGCTCTGCAGTTCCCATTTGGGTGTGTGGAGCCATCATTGGGTTTCTCGGGATCCTTTCACTACTCCTTCCGTTTGAGCCTACCAGGTACAGATCTGTGTAAGGGTAGGTGAAACTGTGTTTTAAAAGATTGTTCAAATCCTGGAGAAAGTGAAAAAAGCAAGCGGTGTAAGCGAATTAAATGTTTTGGAATACGTGTGAGTTCTTTCTCATATCCACTGAAGAAAATGTATGACGTTTTTTGGTTCAGCTGGTACTGCGAATATCTTTCTAAAACAAGACCTCGATTTCTTGTTCTTTGTATAATCTTTTTCTTTTTCTGAGCTCCATGTATTTTTTACGGTGTGTGAGCACGTTTGCTAAAATCTTTTTTCGGTCAATTGTACAACAGAAAAATCGATCTTCGAGGTCACAGATTCTGACATCGTTTCAAGATTTCATTTAATATTTTTGGGAGTTTACTTTGATTGCTATCTTCAGATTTTACTCTAATGGTTTTGAATTGATTGGTATTACCAAAGTTTTCGCATCTCAGACTTTGATCGGTTAACCTTGTATCCCAGGATCATGTCCTCTTTTCAGTATCTCCTCGACTAAAGTTCTGCATTTATTGAAACACAGGTCATAGCATTGGATTGAATCTTTCGACTCGTTTGTCTACAAGGCCACGTATTATTGAGTGACTTTGTTACTAAGCAGCAACTCCACTGCAAAGATAGTTATCAAACAGCGACTTATCTATAGGTTCTGAGTCTTAACTTCAGCCTAGGCTGCGGTGGCAACCTGAATCCATAGAGATGTCAATGAGGACCACTTGCATGTTGTAATGACCATATGTGAACTAGAAAATTTGGCACTAGCCCGTAGTCTGGCAGAAGAATTATGGATATCGGACAGGCACTAGTCTCTAGTTTTGAGGAATGTTTCTATTTCCCATTTCCGATATATAGCGTAAATAAGTGATAATGGACGGACCTGAGCTTTTCTTTCGGGATTTATCTTCACAATGAGTATTAGACCGCTTGATGCAACATCTTTAAACTCTAGTAATTTCTAAGGTCCTTCGTTTTTGCTCAGTTGCTCAATCACACCAGTCTCCCTAATCTGTTGTGATTATTTTTATTGGACTTTCGAAATCTTATGGAACTCCGTAAATTTGGTGAGTACTTGGCTTCAAATCTTGGAATTTTCTGATCCTGATGCTCTTTAAAGACAAATATTTAGCAAATACCGAGCCCTCGAAAACCTGTTCAAGACACGGATCGTAGCTACTATTTGGCGGATGCCAAAACAGTCTGAGGCCATTCGCTGTAAACTAAAGCTGTTGTTTTTAACATGGAGTTTAAGCACCAGGTCAATAGTTGATTGAACCAGCATCGAGAGCTCAAAATTTATACGCGTAAGTAAACACTATAACACCTTGACAGTCTCTTTTTCAGCCTCTAGAATGAATTGATGTAGTTTTGATTGATCATTCAGGAAGTCGGCAAGTGCGAAGAGAACCCTCGCCCACTTGTATTGTTACTTCTTTTCTGAAAAAGAAACACATATATTGAAGGGGTTTCTGGCCGGAGCCAGGGCCAAAAATTATGTGCCGTAAAGATTCTTAACATCCTTCGAGATGGACTTTAATGGGGTTCAGGTTCAAGGCCAGGTTCAACTGACTAAGTCTACTATGTGCGTTTAGCACCCTTACTTTTTTTCTTCAAATTCTTTCCTCATTTTTGTTTTTGTTTCTTCCTCAATTTGTTACACTTTTGGCATTGTAGGTGCTTACAGACATGGGTTTTAGGATGTCACGATGTATCATCAAAAAAGAAAAATAAAGTCAAAAAAGTCAAATAAATTCGCCAAAGAAAACATAACTGTAACTGCCAATAAAAATGGTTTCGGCGAGAAAGGCTTAGTCTAGAATCACACAGTTGATCAGAAGGACACATTAATACAAGAAAAAATAGTAGTCGAAGAAGGGCACAACCCAAGGCAGTGCTCGATCGAAAATGTCACGTGAGCAACCCTTAGCAAGATGAGTACACTAAGTTTAAGCAGACAGAATATAAAGAAAAATAGAAAAAGAAAAGGTGCGACCGCAGCAGCGACGCTAGGACATATCCAAAACAGGGCAACCACTCCTGGGTGCGGATTCTGACTCCCTTTGCAACACGGATGTAATATTCTTTATCTCATCAGCGACTAAGATTGCAACGTGACAGTCAACGGTCGCGCGCGCAAAGTTTAGATTACCAATCGCTCGATACAATCACAAGAATAAAAAAACAATAACGGAAACAGAAAATACCATGTAAGACGTGAATGACAAAAAGAAGAGCTGATACGAGAAGCCAAGAGCTCAATCATGGTGATACCGCTGTTTTTTTTTTTGTATTTAAAAAATTGTAGCAGGTACTGTGTGTTCCAATACCGGCATCTCGGCATCTCGGCAAATAAGCTTCTGCGAGTCCGGCATTTGTTGAAGTCTATTCTGCACGAAGCGAGCATTGAAACTGTACGCAGTATGCGTGCCAGTGACAATCCCGTAGACTGGTCTCCCATGTGCCTTAGGCCCTTCTAAGGTACAGAGGAGTCGAAGTTAGGACAGATCGAGTAGTGGAGGACAGTTGGAGAAATGATGGGAGAAGACCCGACTTCTTCTATCTCCCTGAGCGAAGCGAAGGAGTCAGGATCTTGAGAGGAGTCCTTCCAGGACTCATCTCACAAGTAGTATCCAATGTAAGTAACGTGAATCAATTGATAAGATATATAAGTCTAGAACGGATAAAATCCCTCAAAGATTAAAAAAGGAGAAAAGTGAAAACTTTTCTTTTAAGGCTGACCACTGAGATGAGTGGCTTCGCACAGCTTTGCAGTTACCCGGCTAAGCCTGACGGCTTAGGGCTACTGCGAACCTCAACAGCATTTGACGCGACCTTGTGCCGGTTTGTTACTGGTAAGCTGAGAAAGCTTACATGGGAACAAATATAATAGGCTCAACTTTTCAGCAAACTCTCAATCTTGCCACCATAAATTTCAGAATTTTCGGTATCAAGCAGATCATTCCGCCTTATATATTTATTACAAACCTATTATTTTAAACCTATTAGTCCGTCCACCTCTCCTTATGCCCCTCTCATTCAGCAAGTTCATTCTCTTTGGTGACTCAATCACCGAATATTCCAATAGGCAAGATGGGTTTGCGCTAGCCCCGGCACTCCAGGATCTCTACTCGAGAAAACTCGATATAGTCACGCGGGGATTCAGCGGCTATAACACGGATCAAGGCCTTGTGGTTTTGAGAGAAGTCTTGATGGCAGATAATGCGAAATCGGGCTCGGTCAAGCTCATGTACATTTTCATGGGGACCAACGACGCCGCCACCACATTCCAGGGCGTCCCTTTGGAAAGATACAAAGAGAACTTGACGAAAATGGTGCAATTGAGTTTGAGTCATGGCATCAAATTGATTTTGGTCGGGCCTGCATTGCACGATCAAAAGTTGGTAAGTGAGACGAGAGCAGAAAAAGGAGAGCCCGAACAAGAGCCATTTTCGTCCAACGAGACCACCAGAAAATACGCAGATGTCGCTCAGCAGGTGGCTGTGGCCAATAATGTTCCATTCGTCGATCTCTGGGCGGAATTTCAGAAGTACGGAGGATGGACTGCTGAGGATTTATTGTCGAATGAGCCTGATTTGGGTGAATTGCTAGACGACGGGATTCATTACACGCCACGAGGATATGAGGTGTTTTATGATGCGTTGGTTGAAGCCATCCTCAAACACTACCCTGAGCTTGCCCCACTGAGCCTTAAGATGAAGTTGCCTTATTATAGAGATGTAGACTACGACGATGTTGAGGGATCTATAATGGCATACATCGATAATCAGTAAAAGTTTGTTTGGAATTGTGCTTTTTATGATGTGGGCTTTTGTCTAGGACTTGGTGATCACGAAGGTGGGTTCTTTGTATCGCCGTCCGGGAATGTCTGTAAACAAAGCATTCATGAATTATAGATTTGATCATTGTTCGAATACGTGAACCTGGCTCGAGAAAGTCTCAATTATTTTGGTCAGTATGAAAATAGTATTTGTATCTTAGCTTTCGGTAATTCTCAAAAGGGGAGCGTATTTGAGTCAAGGTCTTTTCAGGTCCCTGACTTGTCGTCATAAACTTCATACTGAACTTCCAGTATCAGGCTTTCGCGAGAAACTTCGGGTAAGTACAGTGAGCCTTTAAAAAAAAAAACGTCTTTCTTGGTTCCCTTATTGAGCGAAAACCATCCGTCGTTGTTTTGAGTCATTTTACAAGCAAAGTCCAAAAAAGCTTGACCATTGAAATGTCGCTTTTAGATAAAGAGGCTGATAGCGCTCAAAATAGAGTGCTTTTGGCTTTGGAATGATCGGAAGTCAAATTAAGCAATGACCTCCGGGCTGCAAAGTGAGAATCTTCTAACATTGCAGTTTCTGCCTCGCTATAAATCACAAGCGGGGGATTACTATGGTAGACAAAGACCCGACTATATAGCTCGTTTTATAAGTCCAGCTAGACTGGCCAAGCAGCTAAATCAAGAAAGTTTCTGGAATGTTCTCAACAACTAATACTTTCATGTGATTGATTCTTTGCTGATAGGAAAGAATTTAGGGAAAATTGAGTTATGTTGATGCTCTACAACCCTGGCTCTCTTACTGAGCTTCACAATCACAAGTGGGCAGACGTGAAAATGATTGAAAGTGAACACTGGCCAAATGAAAGAAGGCCAGCTCAATTTTCCATATCCCATTCAAGGTGTGTATGTGCTACTTCATCATGATCTCGACCGAGTAACTTTGTGTAAAAGTTCCAAACATTATCGAAATGCTTGATTAAAATCATGATAATAAAATCAGCGGACTTTTATTTAAACACACACCGACGTCTTGCTGAAATTGAACGAGGGAAACGAGCTCTTTGATATAGCTTAATCCCAAGCAATGCAGATTAATGGTTTTAAGAAGCTCTGGACTCAAAATTTTGGCTAAAATTTAGAGTACAATCCTCATGAAGTTCCTCAGACAAGTCCAGAGTCTCGTGGATTTCCGAAACTTGTCGTTATTGGTGGGCCTCCAAAAATAACATACCCAAGATGGACTGTGTGGGTTGGTAGCATCAAAAAAAACAAAAAAAAAAGCTTTTCAACGTAATAATCAAAAAAAAAAAAGAATTAGAAGAAATAAAGAAAAAAAAAAAAGAAAAAGGACAGGATCCCGCAAAAAAGGGAGCCCTTCAAGAAAGAAGAAATAACGGAGATAGAGCTGCACCTCTATTATTCCCACCCAACTCCATCTCTACTACAATTCATTTTCATTCTTGTGCATAAGAAGTCTAATTTGTTGTCTCGTATCGTTCTGACTTAATGGGGATTGGGGGCTGAGTTCCGAAAGCTGCGTCAATTCAGGATGTACACGTCAATCCGACGAATTCCGCGGAAGCCACCCGAGCTCATAACCTAATTATTTGCGAGAAATTTACCTATTAATTTCCGATTAGGAGGGGAGGTTAGGGGGCAAACTATTTAAAGGCAACTGGAGCAGACTTCATATAAATCTGTAGCACTTCCTACCCGGCCATAAAAGTCGTTCAAACGAAATTTCGCTCACACCTGAAATTCCAACTTGAGGCTCTATACTCTCTTATCTCCCGAATTCAAAATGAACCAAGAAAAGCAAACAATGACGACAAATCCAAATCTCGAGCATGGCCAAGAGCCTCGTTCGTATGTCGCTCTTGACTTCAGGACCATTTCACTTGCCACTTTTCTTCTGGGCATGGCCAGTGTGATCATCATTGGCATCTTCCTGACTTTTGAGCAATCGCAGATCAGAAAGTTTGCCCTCAGTGGCTCGTGGTTGGTTTTGGAAAAGGCCGACAAGGTCGCTCTGTTGGTAGCCATTCTTACTGCGGTCTCTAAGATCCAAACAGGCACAGCAAAGCTCGTTGAGGTCTTGCCTCGCAACAATTCTGGCTTTGTGAGAGCAGTTAGTATTGCTGTAGTGTTGACGTTTATCCGGGGCAGCCTCGAATATTTTGTACAAGATAAGATTTTTGAGTGGGACGGGCCAATGGATATGCCTCAATTCTGTTCTTGTGCTAACGCAACTGCCAGTGCCATCCCAAGTGTCACTCCATTGTAAGTCTATTTTCTTCAAATTGGAATGTTACGTTTTCCGGGGTCAATCGAAGGGTATTATCGATCCAAGTGAAGCGGCTGATATGGTACGGATTTGAGAGCACTCAAAGGTTACAAATGGTTTACTATCTTGATGTTATTGCAGGATAAGGTGTTTTTTTTATATATTTATTTACGTTCTTCTTATTCACTTTGTAATAAATTCTTACTTTATTTTCAAGTTTCATGTAAATCACGGGAATCTGTGTATCAATGAGATCAGCAGACGGTTCTTGGTGATAGCTTCATACGCTTCTTTTGGATCTGAGGATTAGCATTATCTGGTGATCTTTGCTTCCCCATTTTTTTTCTCGTTTGTTCAACTGATGAAGACTAAACGTTCACATAACTCGAGCCCTTCGGCATCCTAATTAATTGTGGATGTGTCCCTGTTTTTTCGGGTTGCTTGCGTTGCATTTGCTCAGACTTACCGTAAACAAGATGAATGACAAGTGGACTAGAATCAATCTGAAAAAAAACCTCACGTTAAAAAGAAAATATTGAGTTCATTCGAAGTAGACCCCAGTTATTTTTCAGAAGCTTTTGTCACACTTGAACGTTCTAACTAGACAAAATTTATTTGTCTCGAGTTTGCGTGAAGCGTCTACAATCACACGAGTCTTAAAGGAAGATCTGACACTCGAAAAAATAAAAGAAAAACAGTCATTAGTATACTCGTTGGGGTCTCTCGGAATTATGTTGACCACGGGGTTCTTGGATCATAGGCATGACGAAAGCAGTTCATATGGCCGTGACTAGAGATAAATGTTAACTGCGTTTTCATGTTTTATGTGGATTACAATGTTCAATTCATCTGCTAAAAGCAGCAAAATGCCGAAAAGCGAAGTACAAACAGAAAACTTGAGAGAGTGGCTGAGCTTTTAAAGTGACGTCAACGTCGCGTCAATTGAAAAACCCCGCGAAGCTCACCATTGCTCATAACGATTTTCTTTCGGTTATTCTTTTCGAAAAAAGAAAAGAGACTCAAGCTTTATTGCTTACTAAAAACGCTTTAATAAATTTGACGTCTGGAAAGAGTGGCTATATCAAAAAAATATATACTAGTAAACGATGAGAGCCTAGAAGAAATATGGAGTTCACCTCGTCTTAAGAAAAAGAGGGCAGTTTCGAAGCCACCTTGAAAAGCCAAGTTTCCAAAAATTCCCCTTGTTCTTGTTTGTCATTATAATATGTTATAAGAATTCTAAGGGAAAAGATTCGAGGTTTGTTTTTGATCTCAAGCACGGGGACGTGATATAGAATTTCTCATAACTCATGAAGATATGTGTTCTTTTTGCAGCCAGTCAGATAACCTCAAGCATGATAAACAGAAGTTTTTGTACTAGCTGTCTGCTTCAAAACTTTTTAAACTCTCTTCTCTTACAAGTGTCAATATTGTGCACTAAAATAACCGGTCTGGACCTACTCCCGAACTTATAAGGGACCTACGATCTCGGCGCAGCACACAGCCTCTGCTCTCAAATATCATGAACAAAAAAGGGGCTGTCATATATAAGACGTTGGCTGTAGCATGAGTAACAGAGATAATTCTTCTCTCTTCTTTTGTAAAAATCCTCATAAATTTCATTTTTACAGCCCTTCCAAAACATCATGAGCCAAGAAAAACACCACACCATGGTGAATGCAAACATCGAGCATGGACAAGAGCCAGTGGCGCACGTGACGTTTGATTCCAGACCAATTTCCCTTGCCACATTTCTTCTTGGCATGACTAGCGGTCTTAGTATTGGAATTTTTCTGACTTTCGACCAGTGCTATGTGAGAAAGTTTGGTCTTAGTGGCTCACTAGCTGTCTTGCAAGTGAGTGAGAAGATTGCTTTGGTTGTGGCAATTTTGGCTGTTGTCTCCAAAATTCAGGTGGGAAAAACAAAAATCGTTGAAGTCATGCCTCGTAGCTCATCTGCCTTTGTGAGAGCTATCGCCTTTGCTGCTGTGTTGACGTTTCTCCGTGGAAGTTTGGATTTCTATGTCCCAGACAAGATCTTTGAGGTGGAGGAGTTAGCTGAGATTCCAATTTGAAGCAGTCTTGTTTTGAAACTGCTAGAGTAATTACTTTAACTACTTTTGTTCTACTCAATCATTCCTACCGGCGACTATGACTAAAGCAGGCCCATTTTTAGGGACCATTATGATTTAATTCTTTAAAGCTAAGGCTCAAATATTTTATGCCCATCATTTCTTTTTCTGAATTAGCTCCAACAGTTGAAAGTTTTGTGTATAATGGAGCACTTCGAAATCCTTCAAGGCTAGATATTCATGGGCGTAAGTGCACATGTATAGAAGAAAATTGATACAAAAAAAAATGGCGATCGAAGTCTCCGTACTACTTTTGAAGACGAGGTTTTCGAGTCGTATCAATCGGTATATCTTTTAGCACTACGCTTTTGTGAAAACTTCTGTTGAGTTCGATCTCATTTTCGAAGGCAATAATAATGATAGCTCAATTTTCTTAGTGGCGAACATCGTGTCCTCGTAGAACAATAATTAAGCAAAAATCTTTCTTTCTTTTCAGACTTCTTCATGAGTAATTCAGAATTATTGCAAGACTTCAGCTTGGAACATTCAAATTATCTTTCAGAGGCATACACTACTGATATCGAACGAGATTTTGGCGCTCACGAATTTTGGATCATTTATGATGAATTAGCATCAACTTGACCTTTCAATTGTGTCTCATTAATGGTAATGTACTAGCATATTTGTGCAAATCTCAATTAACTCGTTCTTTAACGACGTTTTGGTAGCTTCTCTTCTTTCGAACTCTAGAAAGCAACTCAAAGACTTCAGCATAGTACGCTTTCAAGAACAAACAAATTCTTTTGAGCGAAACAGGCCGTTTTTAACTTCAAGGAGGAGCCTATCAACGATACGAGCCTGAAAAATTTAGAAAATTTGGGGCTCGACTAAGTCTTTAGCCATTAGGTATTCAAACCTCAGATACTTTCAGGGATCCAAGGTTGTTAGTCACGAAAGGGTAAGAGACAACTTCCTAGGACTTTTGAATTTGGAGCAACAAAGATTCGGCCCCATACATTCTGGTTCAAACTCCACGGATATTAGCCACCAGAAAAGTGAAATCGGTGGCTAATATCGCAAACTAGTCCGAAAAAACACAAGAATGCTTCTGGGGTTTTCTGGTGTATCTCCTTCTTTAGTCACTTATTTAACTTGACCGATGGAATTTTTGGTACAACTTGGTAAATTCAGTTTTTCAGCCTTTACGAGCCAGATGAAATGAGCTTTTTCAGGCTTCAAAAGCCAGCTTATGATAAAATCTAGGTCCCACTTCATGAAGTATGTTGAGATATAGCATGGCCCGACCATGTCGATCTAGGCCGGTCCATTCGTATACATTATGACTTCGTTCTGTCCTTTCAAACTCGTCTTTATCAACAAATCCATAGATTTTTAACCTAATATTTCGCGGATTTAATAAAAAGTAGTGTGTCGAAGGCCAATACTTTATTATAAGAGACTACCGTTCTTTTGGCTCTGTCTCTTTTTGGCCTTCAGATGCGCACGTGACAACGCATCTTTGAGCGAGCTTATTTAAAATAACCCTATTTGTCTCGTCTTATGTATTTTCGATTCTTAAGTCTCAAAATTTTTCTATGAGCATTTTGTCACCTTTTATATGCTACCCACATACCAAGTCTATCCGTCAAGTCCTTGGTATCTTCTCACTTACGTCATGCGACGGTCGCGGGTGTGGTGTGCACAACTAAACCCGAAACGTGCGCACCAAACTGCCATAAACCGATAGCCGAATTCCTGCTTCCTCTTTCCTTCCCTCTTATCTACCCTACTCGTCGAGCGCCTCAAGCCAAGGATATAGAAAACGAATACTACATTTCGAAAATGCCTGACGAAGAAAAGTCTATAGCTCTCAAGAAGAACGATTTGGAGGAAATGCCGTTGTCTGTGACCCATATTTCGATTGACCTCAAACTCTTCTCGAAGTTGGCCCTTGGCTTCGCTTTTGCCACGATATCTCTTATCGTGATTATGTTCAACTTTGAAGTGACTATGCTACGTGGGATGTTTGTCTCGGCATTGGGTGAGACACTTCGCTGGACCGAAAGGGCATTGAGTTTTATCGCAGTGTTGAGTCTTATCGCCAAATTTGAAAACACGAGATTCAAGCTTGACTTTGGCACAAATAGCACTTTATTTTGTGTTTGGGCGTGGCTTCTGGCGTATATCGTGTGTGTTCTTGACTCTTTCTTGCAGTCATATGCAAAAGAAAGCGGTTTTTTGGGATAAGGGGAATGAGAGAGATAATGAAGAGTAAATCGATGTGCTCATTTTGAAGAATCTAGGCTGGGCGAAGTACTTACCCCCTTCACGACGTTCATATATTACCTCGAGGAAACTGAATGACATGCAAAGGTATTCTATCTAAAAATGTGGTCTCGAACCACGTTTTGAGATAGAGTCATTGAGGGTTGTGTTTTGAGATTGAAACATTGATAGGGTTTTAAGTGCATGGTTTTGGATAATCTGTTAGAACTGCCTGGGTAGGGCTTTCCTTCGTGGAAATCATTCATGGTTAAAGCTTACCTGTGAAATCGTCTCTCACTGGGAATAAAAGAATTTGAAGATGGTCCTTTGTTTTTTCTTTAAGTGCTGATTTGAGTCCTTAGTCTTGGGCTATGATGGTTTAGGTGCCAGAGTCACTCCGACTTTCAGATTCTGGCAATTTAGAAAGCTGGTCCGAGAGAGGAAAGTCTCAATAGCCGATGGCATTGCGATTTAGATACGATATCCCGAACTCAGTTGTTGAGAGTAAAGCTGATTATATGGGAATGAGCGGAGTCACTCGCGGACAGCGTCAATCCACTTTTGCGGGTTCCGTGGCCTGAACTATACGTATTTTGCCCCGGACAAAGGTCTGATGCGTCTATGATGTTTCGTGTGTTCTGTTTGAATTTGGTCGTTTGTGGTGAATACCGTCTCATCCTGTGTGAGGCTCTTGAGCTGATCCCTTCTCGAATAGCTTATATCTGACTCCGTGTTTAGCAAAAGACTGTTATTCAAATACAATAAGGTCTCTCTAGATCTGATTCAAGTGGTCTCATACTAAAGGAAATTTTACGATTAAATTGGGCGAACTAGCAGTCACCCATTAGAACTCAAGGAACACAATTTAAAAGCTTCGTTCAGTCATCTCAAATCTTTTTTTTTTTCGAATACTTAATCAAAGATAGCACCAGTTGAGTAGTAAGAGGCTGGGACCCCACAAATAATGTGCGACGCAAATATCCAATCGGGAATTCTAAGATCGCGGGCTTAATGCCGCACTATACACCGGATCGTGGGGGGAAGAGCGGTTCCCCATGCGCTTAAATGGCACTTTGTTCTCTGATCGCACTTAAGTCCGCGCAATTTCGAGATCCAAAGTCCGTCATTTATTATACGAAAATCGAACGACGGAGGAAGGGATCATCTCAGATTTTCGAGCGAAATTCTCACTCAAAAGCCTCTCTTCCCCACATAAATTGAAATTTCGGATGCAGTATCTTCTTTTATATACTGGGGATATCCACAATTGGCCTTCTTAGTTTCACCTAGGCAAAAGCGCATTACTCAATAATTCAAACACCCATTTATAATTTGAAAATAAAAAGTGATACTCCCATTTCTAATTTCCAGAATGTCTATCTCGAGCATACATGAATTCAAGCCCGAAGTCTCCCAGCATAGCGTGGCCCGTGTAACAACAGAAGGAGAGGGCGACCATATCATTGTTTTAGGCAATAAGCGGTATTACAAACATGAGCTCATGACGGCGTTTGGGGGTACAATGCAAACAGAGCGGTACGCCCGTCCCGAGCCCCCGAAATTTGGAAACGCCGCCGCTTTGGGATTATCTGCTTTTGCCCTTAGTGCGTTTGTCTTAGGACTTTTTTTGGCCGGGGCAAAGGGCATTTCTGTGCCAAATGTCGCCGTGGGACTTTGTTTTTTCTATGGAGGTGTGGTGCAAGCCGCGGCGGGGATCTGGGAGTTGGTGTTGGGAAACACGTTTGCAGGAACAGTGCTCTGTAGTTTTGGGATGGGGTTCTGGATGTCTTTTGGGGCAATAAACGTGAAGGCTTTTGGCATCATAGCAGCCTACGGTGACGACACGCAACAGCTCAACAATGCCATTGGCCTTTATCTAGTGGGTTGGGGCATATTCACGTTTCTTATGTTGATCTGTACGCTCAAGTCCACGGTGATATTTATGGGCCTATTCTTTACACTCGATATAGGATTTTTCTTGCTAGCAGGGTACTACTTCACTGCTCAAGAAACGCTTTTGACCTCAGGAGGCGTATTTGTGGTTTTGGCGGCATTGTGTGGATTCTACTGCTCCTTTGCGGGAGTTGCCACGCGGGATAATTCCTATATCGTGCCTTTTTCATTGTTGTTGCCTGTGTTTGGAAAGGCGAGTTAAGATGGTGGGGGTAGACTTTAGCTGGTCAAAGCTGGAAGGGCAATATGGTGTAGGATGAAATTCATGGCAATTTTTTTCAAGCATTCCTGGCGAATTTCTTATATTCCAAAATTCTGATAGTTCGGTCTTGGGGCTAAAGCTTTTTGAATGGAAGATGTCCTCACCTTTTTCATCGGTCGGCAAGGTTCATCTGAAGCAAACAATTTAAATTGTGTGTGTTGTGTATACCGTTTCATTCACCGTGACTCCAAGACAGTTTGAAAAACTTTCATAGCATCGTAGCACCTGCAATAAGGTATGGGACGAATTTCACATTGGGTCTATTATCGGTTCAGTTCAGACCCCTCTACCAGCTGATGAATCCCAGATATCTAAAAGAAAAAATTATAGATTCAGTTCTGATCTGCTAAACTCTAGCGATTGTTTGTTTTTTGCTTTTTCCTACGGATCAACTCGATAGTCATTTTGAGTCACTTAGACTGTGTTTGTGTTGTGATGAAAGAACTTGTGGAACATCATATCAATCAGTTCGAACTCAGCGAGTTGTTGGCTCGAATTAAGCCTTTACTAGCGAAGAAACTCAGGTCTGGTTTTTTGAGGCCGGACTGAACCAGAATCGGGAATTCAAGGTGGCTTGAACGCTTAGCTATTTTCGAAGCATATATCCTTTTCATTATTTACATACTCATATCTTATTTCACCTCGCCCGATAACAGGAACACAGTCCGAGCGCATGTTTCAATGGTTTTGAGGCGGATCTAAAATCCGTGGATATGTAATATCCGCAAGCTACTTCTTGTCGTTATTTTCGAGGTATTCTCGTCGACATGAGCTATTTAAGTCACTGCGCTAGCGAGGTAAGACAAAGGAAGTTTTAATAGACGATGGTGTAGCTATACACGTGAATAGCTGAAGGATACACCTTCAATTGTGTGGGCTATTATGATTCCAGCATGACGGGCAGTATCACTTGAGGGGTTTTCGTGGTAATGGGTTACCTCATCTTTTTTGACGGAAACCACTCAAATACTTCAGCTGCTGGTAGACTGAATACGTGTCTCTTTTTTGGAACTCGATTTGACGATAATTCCCTCTTTTAATCAACAAACTTTCCTGGCTCCTACCCTGGTTTTTTCAAAACGACCATGAGTCCGAATCTGCCGAGATTAAGTTTTAAATAAGAAATTACAATGCGGAACTACAAATCTTAAGATTCGCAAAGCCCGCTAATGGTAGTTTTTCCAGAAAGCCCGGGTCTCATTGACTACTATAAAGCGTACTTGGACGTCATCAGCAATGAGACCCAGTGATGATATTATGGCCATTAGCCACGCCAAAATCTAGACCACTGGCGATTAGAATTGCGAAAGAGATAACAACGCGATGAATTTCACGATTTGGGCTTCCATGTTCGCCAAAAATGTAGCATCATAACAGTCAACAAGGCCATAGAAAGCATTGAACGTTGAACACGAGTCTTAAAATGAAGCACATATCCCGTCCTGGACAGTCCTGAGCCAAAAGCAAGTCTGCCCATTTTCGCTTCACAGCCCGGAAAACTCTACATTTGTCATACTTCCTCGAAATTCTTCGTGGTTACATTGACGTGAAAGCGTTTTGCTTGACTCCTTTGTTGAAAAACTCCCGAACTTACTTTCTAGATGATTTACACACGCAAATCATACCACGGCAAATTTTGTGGTCCACAGCTTGGAGACTAACCAAGAGCTTGAAGACTATTCAAGAGCTTGAAGCCTAATCGAGCTCGAAGTAACTTATTTCAGATATTCAAATTATTCTAAAAGACACATCAATCTTTGCGCTCCTATGGAGTTTTATTAATTCTTTTTCTTCTTTCTTTCATATGGGTACATTTCTCGCCCGGTCGCCAACATAGAACCTTCTGCAATGGCCACAGCTTGCACAAAAACTCTAACTCCTGGACAAACATACAATCTAAAGTGTGCCCTCTTGGACCAGACTGATGATAATAGTGTATTTCTTCTATAAATACAGACCCTCCGCTCAGTTCGGGTTGGGCCGATCGGTTCTGGCCGCTTCCAACCACCTCTCAACTCCCGTCCGCTTAGAGCACCACGGCAGAGGCCAACTTCTTCTTGTAGTCCAAGATCGAGCCCTCCCACCTGGTGGCGGTCTTGTTCTCAATGACGTAGATGTCCTTGGCGACCTTGTCCAACAACCTGAAGTCGTGCGACACCACCACCACGCCTCCGTTGAAGGCGTTGATGGCCTCGGCCAAGGAGTCGATGGTGGACAAGTCCAACCCGTTGGTGGGCTCGTCCAACAAGATCAAGTTGGGGGACTCGATGGCCAACAAGGCAAACACCACCCGGGACCTCTGGCCCTCGGACAACGTGGCCATCTGCGAGGTCTGGCCCTCGCCGGTCAACCCAAACCGGCCCAACTGGCCTCGCCAGTACTGGAAGTCCTGCGAGATGCTGGAGAACCTGTCGCGGACGAACTCCAACGGCGTCTTGGTCAAGTCCAACTGGTCCTGCGAGTGCTGCGAGTACACGCCCAACTTGATGTGCGTGTGCTGGATGACCCGGCCCTTCTGGGGCACCAACTTGCCCTGGAACAAGTTCAACAAGGT
>JAJLZY010000014.1:0-107276 GCA_030564885.1 Metschnikowia kofuensis (nom. inval.)
GTCAAGGGTCTGAGAAACTCAATCTTCCACCAGTTCAAAAAAACAAAAGTTCTGGTGCTTCCCTTTCAAGATGTATAAGTCGCAAAATGTTCTAAGCGATCATCATATAAATTCAACTCTATAGTCAAGTCTCTCATCCACGGATCCAACTATGAATCAGCCTTCGGCAACACCTCACTTCCAGGCCTGTAGTTTAAACTCAAAATCTACAAACCAAAAAGTAGTTGATGGATTTATTCTTTTTGCTTCTTGCAGTATGTCCTGCTCAAAGCTAAACATTACTTCAATTGTATATCTGCACCCCCCTCTTATCTTTTTTGCACATTCACAGTTCTAAGGACCGTCAAACAGGAGATGTAATGATCCACCCAGAAAGAAAGATCTAGCAACACACCGCTTCTAGAGCCCTCCGAGTACAATGGACTTCACCACAGTGTAATCTTCCACACCGTACTTCGAGCCCTCCCTACCAAAACCGGATTCTTTAACTCCGCCAAAGGGAAGACTAGCTTCGGATATGCCGCCTGTGTTGACACCCATCATACCAACCTCCAATTCTTCCGCTACTTGGAACACACGCCTGATATCGCTTGTATAAAAGTACCCAGCCAAGCCCACCTCCGTGTCATTGGCCAAACGCACAACTTCTTCGTCGCTCGAAAATTTGATCAATGGACTCACTGGCCCAAAAGTCTCTTCGTGAAATATTTTCATCTCGGGCGTCACATTACCCAACACCGTGAGGTCATGATAGAAGTTTCCGAGCTCTGGCCTGGCTTGGCCCCCAAATAGCAAATCTGCCCCCATATCCTGAGCATCTTTCACATGCTGCTGTACTTTCTGTAATGACTTCTCGTGGATCAACGGACCATGTGTCGTGTCCTTATCCAAAGCATGCCCCAACTTTGTGGACGTTTGTAACGCATCCACGAGCTTCTTAGAGAACTCGTCGTAGATGTCTTGATGAACGAAGATGCGGTTGGCGCATATACAAGTTTGTCCACTGCTTCTGAATTTGGATGCAATTACGCCTGCAACGGCGTCTTCGATATTGGCATCTTCAAACACGATAAAAGGTGCGTTTCCGCCCAACTCAAACGAGCATTTCTTTAAAGTGGACGAGGCTTGCTGCATCAAGATCTTGCCCACATTGGTAGACCCCGTGAACGTGACTTTTTTGACCATTGGATGTTCGCATATGATTTTGCCTGCTTCTGCCGAGTCTGCAGAGGGCACAACATTAACTACTCCTTTTGGAAATCCCGCCTCTTCTGCAAGCAGAGCAAGCGCAAGCGCCGTCAAAGGCGTTTCAGACGCCGGCTTAATGACAGCTGTACATCCAACAGAGAGTGCCGCTGCCAACTTCCGGGTAATCATGGCTGCGGGAAAGTTCCAGGGAGTGATGATTCCGCACACACCAATAGGTTGCCTGATTGCCAAGATCTTGTTGGCAGGATTGTTCGAGCTAATAATGTCGCCGGTCGTGTGACTAGCCTCTTCCCCAAACCACTGGAAAAAAGAGGCGGCGTACATCACCTCACCCGCAGCATCAGCAAAAGGTTTTCCATTTTCGAGTGAAATGATTGTGGCCAAGTCATTTTTGTTTTCAAGAATCAAGCCGTGCATCTTCACTAGTAAGTCTGCCCGTTGTCTTGCAGTAGTTTTCCGGTACGACTTGAAAGCTGCCTGGGCGGATTCAATTGCATGAACAAAGTCGGCTTTGGAGTGTGATGAGACTTCAGCCAAAAAGGCGTCTTTCTGTGGGACTTTCCCAGGATCTCTCACCTCGAAGGTTGTTTTACCCGCCACCCATTCGCCGTTGATGTATGCCTTAACTTTGAGAAGATTTTGGTTTTTTATATGCTTCGAAAGGATTGGGGCTATACTTGTTGCTGCCTTGGAGTAGGATCTAACAAAAGTGGAAATCATAACAGCTAAATGCTTATTTAACTGTTTCAAAAAGAATCCGCTTTGCCGTGTTTTATGCTAGTCAGAACAATGGTGCTTGATTTTTCAGTATCGCTAGTCTTATCAGCCGCGAATGTGGAGAGCAATCTCCGGTTCATGCATACAAAGACGCCGCCTGCATCGTTGCACATACACGCGTTGCGTAGAGATGTCTAGAAATATGTACGAGGCTCAGTTACTGTGGCACCCTCAAATGATAATATTTTTTAAGAACCCAGAATACGGCAAAGCAAATTCGAAATTTCATTATGATTTGGACACATGTCTGATGAAGGCGAAAAGGATAATTTGAAGCAGCAAGTTTAGGTCTTTTGTTTCCTTACTTCAAACCTTCGAGTTCAAAAGCTAATGAAAGCAGCCCACTGAGAACATTTGAGGACCTTACTACGATGTTTTTCAGTCTTCTAAAAGTCATAACAGGCGACTGAACGACTCTTTTTGGCTTAGATTTATATGTCTTCTATTTAGGCAATCCTCTTAGAACGGGATAGCCCTTTCCTTTTCATTTTTTGTTTACAATGGAAAAAAAAAAGGTTTTAGCTCGCCTTTTGTTCTTCGGAACCATGGAACGGTATCTTTGCACTCTTAAGCTTGCAAGCTATTTTTCTTATGAACGTTCATTCCCCTCGGAATGTGATAAATGGAGTTTTAGGACATGTGCTGAGACAATATTGCAGGGTAGATATTCTTGCCCCTCCTCCCAGCTAACCTCTATCATAGTTCGAGTCTACCACTGACTTAAAGAGTGTTGAAATTTTTCAAAACCTAGTAGACGATTGAGATTTGTCTTCATTCATAAAATTATTCGACAATAAGGAAGATCTGTGGGAGTTCTAGCCTTCATCTTGCATCGTAGCTTGACAAGAAAAAAAAGACTTGCCTTGTCTTTGCCTCAATGTTTCTAATCTTTCAGCCTCATTTGAATCTGTTAATGTTTGACCCTGGCGCAAATAAAACCTTGGGCAAGACCGCGAATTCTTTACCGTCGGTTTTAGAACCCGGTAGCGTCAAAGCGAAATTTGGAAAAGCATCATACTCACTTCGGCTGTTTAGATGGCTGCTCAAATTGGAAACTTTTACCCGAGGATCTAGTTTTGGCTTTTTGAGTGGAAACACATTTTCAAGCTCCTTTCCGATATGTGATTGTTTTTGAGACCAAACTGTGTATTGAGATTCAAGTGTCGACTCTTCAGACTCGCTGGACTCATGAAGTGGCTCCAAAGAGGCCACCATCTTACATTGTTCAATACTTCCGCTTTTAGCTTGAATCGTGATCATTGAACGGTCGCTTTTATCTTTTTCGTTCCTTGAGATTGTATCAAAAAACAGTTCATCCTCTCGTTCTTTTGAGTTTCTGCTGCCACCAAACACTAGATTCTTGATACCGGTGGGAATTCGTTTTAGGCCAGTAGCTTTTCTTCGTATGCTGTTCTTTGGCAAAATCACACTCTTTCGTACCTCAACCTCTTGAACTTGAACGTCCACAGGGTCTAGCATAGTGGGACAGTCCCGGTTAATTCTAGTCCCTGATTTAAGAGCCAGCTTGAGAAAGACCTTGATGGAAGTTCTTCGAGGACTGACATACTTATCATCGAATGTCTGGATAATCTCACTGAAAGATACTCTTTTTTTGGGTTTCGGAAAAGCGCCAGGATACCCCAAGTCTATGCCCATAGTCTCCGCTTCTGATTGTCTAGCCCATGATTTATTGCAGGAATGGCCATTTTGACTAGGTTCAATATCAGCTGCTACTGCCGCTGGCTTTGCAATACAAGATATTCCGTTTTGTTTCGATCGAAAATAAAGCGCAAGTTTCGTCCCAGCACGAGCCAAACCATGACTTTGTCGCCGCTTGACAGGCGGGGCTATAGTCTTTGGAAACGTTGTAGGGTCAAGACATTCGTCCCGTGCATTAACTTTTTCTCTGGCAGCTGAGAGTTTTGACATTCTCTTTTTTTTTTGCTGTAGTGTAAAAGCAAATATGTAAAAGCCACTCAAGATTGATTGTGTTGTATATTCTGTTGCGCATGTTCAGCAGACTGAAATTTTGCAACCAGACTTGAATTGTGGAATTCTCGATTTTGAGGAATATAAGAATATTACAGCTGGACTAGGTGTCACAAATATTGATTTATTCAATTGCTGTGTTAGAGAAAACTATAAATTCAAGGTGCATCCATGTCATGGTCACCTTCTAGTGTCACGAGTCACAAGTATCTTTGTGTTCCGTACAACATATACTCGAGTCTTGAGATCGCCGATATGAGTTGACGATTTATTGCAATCAACTAACTGGAATTGTAAAAGAAAACTCATTTTCTTTGTGTATTGCATAGTTAAAATAAACACACATTCTCTCTTTGTTTTTGGCTTGTCCACCAGTGTCGAAAACCGTCCATACAAAATTGTGCGAGATTCAAGCAACACGTTTTGAGCATAGTTGGGAGTGTTAAATTCTTGGTACAGATGTCTATTGCTCAAGCTATTTAGTGAATTGTCTTCAGCTAAGAGTCTTTTTGAGGATCTCGACAAAACATTTGGAGAATCGAAATCATGAAGAAGAATTGAATCAAGGGCCTTCAAGTTATCAACTTAAGTTGTGAATGATATCGAGCTTAGAATAAAAACACAAGAGAGAAAGTGCAAATCTGCCAGTATTAAATGGCCTGAGTCTTAATAAGAAGAGAGTATATATTAGGTCGTGTCAGTCGTGTTGGAAAGACTATTCCCACTGAGCAGAAAACAGCCTAATAACACATCAACAGACCAATTCACTAAGGAGTTGCACGATTTTCGCAATCGATTACTCTGCTGCTACAATTCACAATAAAAATCATTCCAAGTTGATGCATCACATGAAACAAAGGAAGGGGGTCAATCACAGTGCTAAAATTAAACTCGAAAGATTCTTTCGGTCTTGGCTTATATCTTCACACGTTTTTTTTTTGAGAGACTTTGTCGGGAAACTGAAGAAAGGGCTGTCAAAAAATTCGACATAACACAAGTTAAATTGTATAATACAGGCATTGGTATGTTTTCTTCTAGAACCATAGTGAACCTTCCGTACGTATATTGGGCTTTAACATACCTGCTCGCGAAGGTTAAGGAATCTCAAGCAGTAAGCCACAACACGAGGAAAAAAGCTATGCAAATCAGTCATCCAGAATAGAAATCCCCAACGATTCATTTATAATTTCACCATCCATAAAAGCACCCTTTCATGGTTTCCGGCCCTATGAATCGTCCTCGTCGTCACTAGAGAGGCTGCCCACATCACTGAGCTCACCATCGTCGTTGTCTTCTGCGGCTTCGGCCCTGTCGTCGGTCACGAGGTCCTGCAGCGCGTACTGCTTCACGTACTTCTTCACTGTTTCGATGTATTTTGGCTCGTTCTTGGTCATAAGACCCAGAGCCTCCGTATTGAGCGGGTCGCTTGGGTTCCCGTACCGTAATAGATGGGGCAAGAAATTCTCGAAAATGTTGAGAAGTCCGAACATAGGCGACCACGTCTGGTTGATCACGTCTAGACACACCGAGCCCGAGGTCTCGTCGATATTGGGGTGATAAATCTTGTTTACAAAGCCAATCAGCGGCAGTTTGATGGGATATTGGTCAGGCAACTCGACACGGAGTTTCCACACGCCGCCAGCGTACGGCGTATCGCTTGGTCCATGGAATATCACATGGAACTGTTGCATTGAATCTTCTATTAGACTGACATCAAAGTTACTCATCATAAGGTCCATGACATCCTTTTCGATTCTTCTCTTGCCACTCATTTCTGAGGTTGTTGGTAATTATGATACTATAAAGCGATATGCAGATGTGAAATCCAGAAAAAGATGAAGATTTATGTGGTTGGTTCAAATCAATTCCTCTTTCAAAAAGTGGTCTAGGAGTGGCAGCCCAAAAGTGCGTGGTGCGATAAGTGGGGAGCTTTATATGGGGGAAGCTGGGATCGGTGTGGTTGCCCCCACTCCGGCCGGGATCGGGGCACCCAAGTAGGCCTATTCGCGCCACATCTTAGGGCCTCATTGGGATCTTCGAGAAATTTAGGAGGACTGACAAGAAAACGATAAAAGAAAGAGTAGGAGGTTAAATTGGGGAGAACAAAAAGAAAAGAAAGAAAAGAAAGAAAAGAAAGAAAAAAAAAGACAGCTTATTGTGTATAGAGATTTCAACCTAATTCTTGTACTTTTTGAGATTAGAATGTGTATGCGTGAGATTTGCTCGATGTAAGTATGTGAGTGCTCAGACTTGATTAATTTGGGGACCGCGGAAGTGAGTCAGTGAGGTGGTTCTGGCTCAGTGGCCCGGCTTACTTTCCCGGCTTGTTTTCATAGCCCATACAGAAGGAGCTAGGATTACGAAAAGGGAAAGGGTCATTCAAAAGACCAATCAGTGACAGAATCTGCGTTTTACAATTCATTTAAGAAAAATTAAAATATGGGTCTAGCTTTTTGTGTTGCGAAACACTGCGGATAGAAAAAGCCAGATACGAATTTCAAAGTCAGGGGTCAGGTTAGAGGCCAGGCAGGTGGTCAAATTAGTGATCAGATTAGTGTTCAGGTTAGTGTTCAGGTTAGTGATCAGATTAGCGATCAAGTTGGTGGTTGTTCAAAGTGCGAAACAATGTTGAGGCCTTAAAGTTTTATATAATGAAGGTATAACATTTTTTGTAAACGGAGAGAGATGGAAACAAAAAAGAACACTCTTATTCAATTTGAGTAAGAATGCATTATTTCTGCTGATTTTCGCTTTAGCCTTCTCCTAGTTTGCATTCCAAGTATATGGACCGCCTCATGTGGAGCCCAACCTATGCGATCCCTGTTTAAGGAATTGCTGAGTAAAAGGTCAATAGCATTAATTGATCTTTGATCTTTAGAATGTGATTGATGTAGGATACCCAACTTTTTCAAGCTTTTGAAAAATTCTTCAAAGCTCTTTTATCAAAACTCTAACAAAAACAGTTCATGCGCTTCAAGAACCTCTTGCTACCTCGGGCTCACGATAAACAATTGATTTATTACTCGCTCAATGCAGACATTTATAACGATGTGCAAGTTTATTCGTTCATGGAACCAATTATCCATGTAATTAATTCTTTTCGGAATCGATTCTCCGTGGGGTCTTTCCCCCATGCGCTACACTAGCCTAGTGCCCATACCTTGCCAGGTAACAGTGAGTTAACTTTTGGCATCCTTCACATATATCATATATAACGCTTTTTCTATTATAAAAAAAGGAAAATCAAACGAATGTATCAAACGGAACAAACTCTGTCGTCATTGCACTTTGATTACATCATGATCAATCCTCATTATTCTCCAGCGCATACTCTTACGCTGATACTCAGCCGGCAATGTATAATCTGGCCATTATTGCCTCATCTAGAAATCACTGAGGAAAGCCAAAAGCACCGAAAGCATCATACACGCCGGTTCCATGAGTAAAGGCGTCCAATAATGCACAGTCTCCCTCCCTCTGGACTGATCCTCGCACGCTTTGAAACCAAGCAGACCCAAATCTTCCACCTATCAACCATCTTTAGACTCTTTCTGCTCCGCTCAATTTGACAGCGGCTCCGTACTTCTGTAACTTGGTCAACAACGCATCGCCTTGCTTGATTAGCAAATGGAACTGGCTGTTCTTATTGTCTGGTCTGTTCGTCTCAATGATCCCGTTCACCTTGTCGATTGTGCAGTTCAACTTCCCATTGGGAATGAATTTACACAAATCCTCGTCCAAAAACAGCTCGCTGACCCCAAAGCTTTGTGCCATCGAGTGCAACGACAACGACTTGTAGCTCTCCAACAACTGCGCATACGCCTTGCACCGCAACTCACGCATGAAGTAGCTGGCGTGGGCACGGAGATACTTATTCTTCGTGAGCAACTGGTCGTTTGTCTCCAACAAGTGCTCGAAGAAGGACCCGTACTGGCACGTGTACAACGAGTTGGTCAAGCTGACCAAGGGCTCCAACTCCTTGGCGCTGGAGTAGATCGACAAGATTTCGGGCGAGTCCACGATCTTCAGCTTCAAGTCTACACGGTCCAAAGTGAGAATCCCGGCGATGATCGCGTACTGGGCCACCTCGTCGTACGAGCACAATTCCGTCGAGGTGAATGTGGCCAAACTGTCAATGAGCAAGCCTGCAGCCTCGCCGAAGTTCCGCGTGGCCAAATGGTAGATTCCTTGGTACGTCTTATACCGGTTGCGGCGCTCCCAGTCACCACCCTTTTCGATCCACGTCAGGACCTCGGCGAGACGGCGCGAGACCCCGCTCAAGTCGTTGAAGAAGAAATCAATCCGCGCCAACGTCAACAAGACATCGATTTTCAGGCCGGTGCTGGAGGTCAAGGTGAGCAACTTCTCGTATGTTTTTGTTGCGTTTTGACGGTCGATAATTGTGGCATAGTACTCGGCAAGCTTTGTGGTTTCGCCCACGACGTCAATTTCCGTTTCCTCCTCAGACTCTGCCTGAGCAATCACTAGCTCAAGCTCGGAGATTCTGGCTTTATTTGCACCCACGAGACTTTGGTATAAAGCGTCATCGAGGGGGAAAAGCTCGGGCAAGTTCTCCGTCAAGTGTTTGTAGTATGGAGCCATGTTTTGCTCCTTGATAGTAGTGAGGATTTCATTCACCAACGCTTGCCGCCGGGTCTCGTCCACATGAGGCAAGAGAAACTGTTTTTGGGCCAACGTGTGGTCGGGAATATGGGGGACGTCCGAGTCGAATTGGTTCATCTTCAGGAAACTAGCACAGGGTGATTTGATAAGGTCAATCTTTTCAAAGTATCAAGAAAGTACCGAAATGCAAGAAGGGGTATGTAAGAAGACGGTGTATAGGGAGTAAGTTCCAACCTTGTTCTCTTAGTTATCCTAAGTATGCGACTCGTCTTTTGATGGCGGATGTGCGCGGTGGCCAACGCCTGGCTGTGTGCAGTGCCAATTAAATCGGAAGCCTGAATATGAACGTACGGATGCTCTGAATGCTCAGTATATTGATTAAATTGATGAATTGATGGATATCAAGCGACACTAAGCTGAATTTTCTATGCGTAATCTTTTTGTGGATATCTAGTGTGGGCTTGTTTTCTGAAGGTTCATGCCTTGTTTTTAGCTCTTCCAGGAAGTCCTCTTGATTCTTGTGGCCTCCTCCGCGACTCGAGAATTGAATCCTAGCAATGATGCTGATGCTGATTTCGTAAGAATTCGCATGCCGAAAGAAATAGGAAAGCAACTTTAATTTCCGGAGATTATTCGACCGGAAAAGTCAAGGAAACAACGCAACAATACTTACTTTTAGCTTTTTTCAATTGTATCTACGCTTTACTTCGTCGTGCCTCTTGTGTTAAACGCGAGTTCATCTGTTGCAGATTCCATGGCCCACACTAGATACCTAAAACAAACGTAGGGATTCAGGAAATTGGATTATACTGCTTTCCGTGTCTGAGATCAAAGAAAACGTGTCAAGCAGAGGTACTTTCTCTTCCGCGCTTGATTTGTCAAACCTTTCCCTCTCTATCTTCTCCTCGCTGTCTTTCCCTCTCTGTCTTTCTCTATCTATCTTTCTTTTGTTGCCTTGCTCCTCAGAATCCTACATCCTGTGTCTCGAGGTAGTCTTTTCTAACAGTGTTGTCATTGTGACAATTCAACGCTCACTCAATCAATTTCTTCTTCTCTCCATCCTGTGAAAACCGAGATTACACGGTTAATTCTCTTGTACCACATGCAAACTTCGTGACTTATCATTTGTGATCTATATATTACATGCAAAATGCAATTTTCAATAGTTCAAGGACAGTGCAAGCGGTTGTGTCGATCGAGGCTAAGTAATCACAGAATTATTTCAGGGAATTCAAGAATCAAAAATAAAAAGTCAGAAAATAAAAAAAAATATCTTCACTTGAATGTTCTCAGTTTACATGGAAGCAAATATATTATTCTAGGCAATACTCAAGTGGTCGTGTGCCCTAGAGTCTAGACCTTGGGCCGACAGCCACTCACCAGATCTCGCGTGGGTGCAAATTTCCCCATAACTCGAGGCTCCGAGGATATGCTAATCGAGTGAGAAGGGTAAGAAAACGCGGGGTAATCCCGGCCACCTCCACAACGTTATTAAGACACGGCAAACCATCTTAACGTTTTTGCTTCATTTGGAAAACTTCTCTTCTCTTGATTCAAAAAAGTTTTTTTGGTTTTTTGCCAAGCTTCTTTTCACCGCCGGACTCAGCCTAGCCTCAGCCTAGCCCCAGCAAGTCTATTAATTAGGCATCTCCCTATCGATTGCCTTGGCATAAATCTCGCTTTCTTTCTGCTCACTTCTCTATTTCCATGTCTGTTGAAGACGACATTCCTGCCATTTTTTTGGACAAAGTCTCCCCTGAAGCACTTGCCACCATACAGAAATGTAAAGATTTTGTCAACGACTACTGCCTCCCCGCCGACGAGATCTACCATCAGCAGATTCCTTCTGACCCTCAACTCAGATGGAAGTCTGTGCCTCCTGTTTTAGAAAAACTCAAGGAAAAAGCCCGTCTGTTGGGTCTTTGGAACATGTTTCTTTCAAAGCACTACGCCGAGGGCGGCGGCTATAGTAACCTCGAATACGGCCTCATGGCAGAGTACTTGGGCCGCTCCTTTACTGGTCCTATGGCCACAAACACGGCTGCTCCAGACACAGGAAACATGGAGATTTTGGCCAGATACGGTACCCTGCTGCAAAAACAAACTTGGTTGCAGCCACTCCTCGAAGGCCAGATTCGCTCAGCGTTTCTTATGACTGAAAAAGGAACCTCGTCTTCCAACGCACTAAACATCTCTTGTAGTGCCAAGCTCAACGAAAGTGGCAATTATGTCTTGAACGGCGTGAAGTGGTTTGCTTCAGGCGCAGGTGACCCTAATTGTAGAGTGTGGCTTGTCATGTGCAAAACAGATCATCACAAACACAAGTTGTATGAAAACCACACGGTCTTCGTCATTGATGCCAAGCGGGCATTGGAAACTGGAAATGCTCGATTGGTAAGACCGCTTTCTGTATTTGGGTATGACGACGCGCCGCATGGGCATTGCGAAGTGGTTTTCGAGAATTTTGAAATTCCCAGTGAATTTCAAGGACAGGAGATTTTACACAAGCGAGGAGCAGGCTTTGAGGTCATTCAGTTACGGTTGGGCCCAGGCAGAATTCACCATTGTATGAGATGTATCGGGGTTGGAGAAATGGCTCTATTACGTGTGATCAAACGAGCCAACCACCGGCTAATATTTGGAAAGCCCATGAAAGACCGAGAGTCATTTTTGACAGCCTACGCGCAATTCAAGATCGACATCGAGCGGTGTAGATTACTTGTACTCAATGCCGCTCACAAGATCGACATTGCTGGCCCTAAGAAGGCATTACGGGAAATCGCAATTGCTAAAATTGAGACACCTCGTACAATTTTAAAGATCCTTGATTGGGGAATCCAGATGTACGGTGCTGAAGGTGTGTCTCAAGATACAGAGTTGGCACGATCATATGCTCTAAACAGAACACTCCGGATCGCGGACGGGCCGGACGAGGCTCATTTGGGCCAATTGGCTCGAACAGCAGCGAAATCCTTTCCAAGTGTGGATAAGTATTTCGAGAAAATTGAAGCGCGGCGATCTGTTATCGCCAAAATGTGATAGGGTTGAATTAGAAGCAATCGCAGAAGTTTATTTTGATGAGCAGTGTACTCTACAAAAGCAAGAGACGGCGTTTCCATCAATTCGCATGCAAAGAGTAGGGGAATTGCCATACTGAACAGATCATTGAATGCTTAAAGATAAAAAAAAGAAGATCGTCGTTAAGTACATATAATGCAAGAAATGAATGAATGCGCACAGATACTAGTATAAGTCAGCCTTATGGAAGTCGTGAATGAGGCCCCTCTTCAAGTAGTTCTTGGCCTTGATTTTCTCGTCGCGCACTCTCTGCAGCTGAATAGCCTTCAACTCTTTCTCGGCTTCCTCAAAACTGATTTGCTCCCGGTCATACAAGTGAAAGTCTTCCTGATCTATATCTAGTTCGCCGAGCATGACGACGTTCTCTCCACGCACCATGAACACGCCTCTTGGGATCTCGGCAAACCGCTCGGGGCTTTGTGCGTCTTTTGGTGGTAAATATATCCTCTCCAAAGTGTCTTGCAACACCAAATTGGCGAATTGATCGAATGTTCTCAAAATACCAAACACGCTGCGGCCGTCTCTCAACAGCACAAAGATCTTGCGGTCAACAGATCCAACGATCGCTGCGGCGGTGGTAAATGCATACGATTCCAAGTATAAATCTTCAGCATTCGATGAGCCGCTCAGTTCAGACTGGCTTGGTTGGCTTTGGCCGCCAGAGCTCGAGCTCTGTGCATGCTGTTGTTGCTCTCTGGTCGCTGTCTCTGGTGATGCCGATGACATTTCCTAATTATGTCGCCGAGATTGACTGTCAACGCAAGCAGATGTCTGAATTTGGGGACAGATTAATCAAATAAGCAACAAGGTGTAATCGGCAGTCGTACAGTGGGATACTTGTGTGCTATCCCGGCTCAATGAATATGTTCGGCTCGAGTTTTCGTTCACTTTTTCCAGGCCGCATTGAATTGCGCACGCCCCCGCACTTGCGCTCATGATAGAGGTGAGCGCCTAAACCATATTGCAGCCGGCGGCTAATTCAGGGTGAAAAGAACAAAAATCGTTTTGCAGCCTTGACAAACTTTTTGAATCCTTGAAAAGCCCATTTTCTTAGATGACTAGTCACTATATATCAAAATACCAGTGCGCGGTCCTTTTCGAGGTAATTTTGTCTTGTATCCGCATGCTTTAGTGGTGTTTATCGCCTCACTTTATGGTGGCCTCTAGATTCGGCTGTTCTTCGAAAGATGGACCAGACAAGGCTAATAAGGATGTTCTCTATCTTCGCAGGCCTCGATGAACTGTTTGTTCAAAGTGAGGTTTCTAAATAAGAGATAATCAGGTATCCTCTCAGTTTATACGGGTTGCCTTTTGCAGCAACCTAAGGGTCCTATTGACTAACAAATCCACAAGTTTTTTGCCTCAGACTCACTCATCTCTCTTTGAAGTTTTCCAAATTTGTATACATCCAAAGCGCTCTTGTCTTTTGGATCCTCCTCAGTTTTAAAAAAAAAATTGACATGGCGAAAGCAAAAAGAGCAGTCTGATTCTAGTCCCCTACAGAATTCGCGACACTACTTTACGGTGCTCAATTCGGAAAACCCGCATCGCGATGAGACCCGGAAAAGCTTAAGTTTCGATCTGCAAAATACAGAGCATCTGCCTCCACTTAGTGAATACACTTTTCCATCCTGAAATCCTTGCCAATAAGTCTTCAGAAGTCTATCATTTATTTTTTGTGCTCGAGGTATATGCTTTAGAAAGATGTCGTTCTACAACTACAAAGATTACATAGAAGAGGGTGACCTAGTGTTGGCTTTCATCAGCAGAGGTCTCCTTAGACCATTTACCGTCACGAAAGGAGAGCTTCTCAATACGCGATTTGGAAATTTCGATCACGATCGTATGATCGGCATGAAATATGGCTCACAAATGAGCGGCTTAAAAGATAAAGGGTTTGTTTATCTTCTCCATCCAACCCCGGAGTTATGGACGGTATCTCTTCCTCACAGAACACAGATCGTGTATACACCTGACTCCTCTTATATTGTTCAAAGACTCGGTATCACAAGCGGGTCAAGAATTATCGAAGCTGGGACAGGAAGTGGCTCGTTCACCCATGCATTTGCCAGGACAGTCGGTAGCGAGGGCAAGGTCTTCACATACGAGTTTCACGAACCCCGCTTTTTGGAAGCTAAGAAAGAATTGGATCAGCACGGGCTCTTGGCAAACAACTGTGTCATCACACACAGAGACGTGTGCAACGGTGGCTTTGAGATCGCCGGTCTACCCGAAACAGACCTTGTGGGTGGAAAACTAAGCTGTGATGCCGTGTTTCTCGACTTGCCCTCCCCATGGACGGCGATCCCTAACTTAAAAAATGTGATACTGGGGGAAAAGCGCGTGGGAGTATGTTGCTTCAGCCCGTGTATCGAGCAAGTCGACAAAACCATCGAGGCTCTTGAAAAGAACGGATGGACAGATATCGAAATGGTGGAGATCGCTGGTCGCCGCTGGGAGGCCCGAATGGAGATGGAAAGAGATGTCAATGACGTTATAAAAAGATTGAAGCATATCCAAGGCAGGAAGTCGCAGGGTATCGAAAGTAGAAGGCAAGTGAAGGTTGACGAAATAGCGAGCACGCTAGGTGAAAAACGTCTGTTGAGCGAGGTGGAGCAGGACACAGTTCTGCCAGAGCCACAAGATCAAACAAGCCCAAGTTTTAATCCTTTCGGCAAGGGTCTCCGTATCCGCGAAGGCGATGAACAGTTCAACTGGAAGCAGGTCACAAAAATTGAGTCTGAGGTGAAGACGCACACGTCGTACTTGACATTCGCATACTTGGTACCAACCAAAAAAGCGGACAGTTGATTGGATGATGTTATCTTTAAAAAGCTTGATTACTTTACCGACGATCTAGTCATCTGTGAACCCGTGATTCTGATAAGATCTTTAAAGGACTGTTCAGACTTAAGAGTTGATCGACGAATATTTTTTCTGTGCTTCTAATCTTAATTGGGTGAAAATTCACAAGCAATCTAGGCTGGATAAGCGTTGCTCTGAAGTTGATGAGTTTTGAGTGATACTCATTTCTTCTTTGAGGAAGTTTTGCGTCATTGGCGCTGCAATCTTCGTTGCTTTTCATGTCACATCTCTTGCAACTCGGTCATGTCTTACAAAAGCCAGTTGTGGGTTTTATCACGCTAATAAAATAATCTTTATTGTCTATATAAGTTTTTTGATAATGAAGGTGGTATTGGGGGCTCAAGCTGACCCTATTTCTTTCATCAAGCCGTGGTGTAGTCGTCTCTAGAAATTCACCACTATTGTGCTCTCGCAAATGTGTCTTGATTTCCGGTTCTTAGGTTTTTTTCGACACCTGTTTCAGCTTTCTTTACTTTGAGTTTTTTTTTGATATTTCTCTCATTCTTCTTCTTCTTCTTTATTTCTTTTTCTTTCTTTACTTCTTTTTCTTTCTTTATTTCTTTTTTCTTTCTTTTTTGTGTATCGTTTAAATTCATGGTCATTATTTCTGGTGGTCATTGAATAATCTCATAAAGTCTTGTCTGGAAAGAGCAATATGGCAGTTTAGTCAAAAAGCCCGGGCCTTCACTGGTTACGCTTGATTGTGGGAGAGGAAGTAATGGAGGTTCTCATTGACTCGATCTATCAAACTTTCTTTGAAATAAAGTCTTTGTCGAAAAACAACCACGAATTCCTTCTCCCGTGATAAGTAACACTCAGTCGTTCACAACTCTGGTAAAGCCGATTACTCAAATTCCGAGGTCCCGAGGATCCCTTTTCGAGTGATTTTCCCTCAACCAGGTCCAGCAGCAATTCTTTTAACGATTACCATAGAGCATATAATGGCGAAGCTCTGCGTATCGTTCTTCGCGTCTTTGCTTCAAAAGCATTATCCGCTTCTTCTGCTCCCACAGTAGACGGCCTTTTCTTTTATGTTTTCTTGGCGATTTTGTGGAGAAGTCGTCCGAGAGAGTATTATGGTCGGCTGAAGACAATTGTTTATCATTTGTTTCAGATGAGTCTGGGATTGTCTTGGAATCCAAGCTAGGGAAGGGCGACTCATCTTTGTTTTGTTGAGCTTGGCCAAAGTACTCGGTGCCGGCACTTCTTGTTCCTTTTTTGTTGCATACTGAGAAGAGTCCCTTCTTAATTGTAGCTTTAGGACCCATTTTCATAAGTAAATTTGTTTCAATTGGACATTTCGTAGCATTGGCGTGCGCTGAATGTTTGTTTTTGTCTATGTCCATACAAGCCTTTTGTTTTTGCAGTTGATGATCTGTGTACTCTCTTGCGTCTGCGGAGACTAAACAAAAGTGTTCATTTGACAAGACAGGTAATCCGATTTCTCCGCTACCTTCTCTGGATGAGATGAGGCTATTCTGTTCAGTCTTCCTGGGGCTTATCTCCCCAGCGGCCTTTTGATGCTTCCTGCGTTTCTTTTTCGGAAGTTCCAAGTCGAACTCCAAAAACGGCAAAGATGCTTTTTGGGATCTCTGGTAATATGTTTCAGGTCTCGTAGTAATATCATCCTCAGAAAGAGAGTGGTGATAGTTTGAAGCCCTATCTTCCTTCATTTGAAAGTCTGCCAGGATTGAAGCGAGTGGACCAGACTTTTCTCCGATTTGCCCATGCTTGCTTTCGTATTTGGGCCGTTTGTCTAAAGCAACATGAGAGTGTGCTGGATTACAAGATGATTCTTTAGATGAACCAGAGTTCTTTCGAAAGGTGGCAACCTTGCGCCAGAGAGCCCATCGCCATTATTTGCAGCCATTGAATTGCGGTCCCCAATGACCAAAGAGCAATCCAAATCTATTTTCTTGCGACACAATTTACTAATAACAATCGATTTCGAATCATGTTCTGCTAAAGGCTCAAAATGAAGAGGCTTGGCCGAGTGGTAGACCTCCCAAGTCCCTGGCATTTGCGCTTGTCCCAGTGTGTCAGCAATTGCCAATATAGCTTGTTTCACAGCCAAATATGCAAGGTAGATTACAGGAGCCTGTCCCGAGTAATCCAACAATCTAGTTAGGAGCAATAGCAGTAATAGCACGCTTTCTAACATCTTTCTTTGCGTTTGGTTGGAGTAGAAAGAGAAGATAAAACACTGCGAAAGTATTGAGCGAAACCTCCCATATATAAGAAAATTTTGTATGCTTTCAGTCAGCATACCAAAAAAGCCCCTGTAAGGAGCCGTGCCTGTGGATGTGCTGGAGGTGGTACAAATAGACGCAGTTTACAAAAGCATTTTGCAGACTGACGCGTTGGTGTGATATAGCCCATAATGAAAGCTTCTGTTGAAGATCATACAAAAGATTTATTGAACTTTTTATTGTGGATCTTGAACTCTGAACAATCTCATAAGAATTCATGCAGACGTATTAGCAAAAGCACACCTAGAAGAAGAATTCGTAAATATGAGGCAGTGAAGGTGTAGTTCGATTGAGAAAATGGGAAGTACAACTTCTCGAACAACAATAGAATGTTCGGAGTTTGAAAATTAAAAAAAAAAAAAAAAAACAATAAAAGATTCGAGTAAAGGTCATTTATCCACGATTCTGAACTAATCGCTCAAATGATCATCTTCCAAAAGGCTAGTATAAAGTTAGAATGGTATACTTACACTGAAGCTCGTCTGCAAACTTTCTACTATAAGAATTCAGATGACATACCCCTAAGGAATGGGGAAGAACTAACAGATCTCAGCCCACAATTTGTGACTCGGCCTAGAATCCATACATCAAATTTGAAATCTTGATGTGGTTTCTGTTATGTTTCATCCAGATGCATATTCTACGGTTAGCTGTAGGACCAAGTCAGCGTATTAGCAGGTTATTTGACTTCCAAATCTTTGTGCCTGATAGCCAGAAACCGTGTGCTGGATCCTCATACAGCATTGTGTAATCGAAGTAAATAGTTTGCCCTTGAGGGTGTCGAGATATTCATTGGGACCATCTTGCTTCCATAGTTGATTTATCCATTCGCTCGTTGAGTCAATTTTGGGATTCTGTAAGTTTTTGTTTGCAGCTTTCAAGATGCTCAGGCATACCTAAGAGAGCTATGAAGATATACCCTTCCACTTCAAGACTTCGCCAAGACTTTGTCATGTGAGCTTCTTCGGATGAGCCGAGGGAAATTCCTCTCTCAAATTTGCAGATAATGGAGCATAAGATCAAATCAAGATTGAGACAAGGTGACTCTTTCAACAGCTCCAAAATGCCTTCTGTTCTGTGCTGGCCTCTCCCTAAATGACTACATAATTAGACAGAGCTGATCAAACAGAAATGCAGCCAAAGAAGACGATACTAAAGCTCAAAATGACCAGAGCTATCGCCAGTTTAACTATCCTATTCAACAATAGAGTTGACATACTCGTTTTAGACAGTTTGAGTTCACGTGAAATTATTATCGATATGGCCTCTTTTTTTGAAGTCATCTTTGTGAGCACACTTGTGAGCTGAGTGATTTCTGTTGCGACAGACTTTACATCCTTCTCAACGCAGTTGCGAAACGAGTGTTCTGTTGTATGGCAAAAAGAGAAGAAGTTTTGCGAGTAAACGATATCCCCCTTCATTGCAGAATAATCTCGTACTAGCACGGATTAAGACCAAAGTACCTGAAGGTAAGCCAGGTTTCTAAAGAAGACCTCGAACATTTCTAGAAGTACGATCTGACGATTCAAGACAATTCGATATAACGATAGATACACCCACTGTCTTTATATTCTCGACTTTTTCTTCGAGAAGATGCTTTTTAGTTTCATAGAATTTCAAAGCTTTTTGCCTCTGTGATATCATTCTTTGGTTTCCTGGGGAAACTTCGGCTCGCATTTCTCCTGAATCCATTTAACACCTTTCTTGATGGCATCGATCATATCTTGGTCATGAAAGTTCTCTACCTGATGTTGGATGTAATCCTTAAAGCGTCCTGGGATCAAGAATAGAGGTGAGATAGCTTGAGTCCGCGATCGAGAACGACATGTGTTTTCACTCTGCCGTCGAAGGGCTCATGATGAGGAGTGACTTTCAAAATCTTTTCCAGTGGAGTAAGAAAATTCCTTCGAAAAAACAATTTTGGGTAGTCCATTGGAAGGTGGGATACCACCATATACATCAAACGTCTAATCGATGTTGTACTTTTCTTCAGGGTGAAGTGCTGAGAGTCCTCATCAAATACTGAGAGAGGAGGTTCTATTAATGGGTCATCAGCACGGCTCGTCCCATTCTCGGCGGATATTTCGATTTGCATCTTGTCGTTGGCGCTTCTGCACATGGTTTGAGGCCCAAAAGTGGGGCTTCCAAACTTCAGAGAAGCGATATGGTCTTTCCTTGCCCCACTTTTTTGTATATGCTCAGGAGCTGAAAAGTGAGATGAACTCTCTTGAGCTTTGGTGTTCGACATTTCGATTGTGGAATTTTTCTCGTATATTGAAAGTCTTTCTGAATCATTTTCCGCCAAAAAAACTAACATGGCATTTGCGTCTGTGCCGTTTAGTAGCTTTACTTGTGCATCATCAATTGCAGGATTGTGGGACAAGTAGCTGTTCTCCGTATTGCTGGAAAAATCAGATGTTTGAGTACCGAAACTTGGTTCTAACCCAGACTTGGGTTTACCTTCAAAGCCGCTCGATTCTGCTTTTGATACTTCATGACTTGATGAAATAGCCTCGAAAAGGAATTCGGGGACCTTTCCACTCGATAAATCATTGAGGAATTTCTGAAACGAGTTTTTTTTCTTGAAAATCCATAATCTTTTTGCGTCCCGTCGTCGGAAAAGCATTTTCAAAATTCTGTAGGATATCCACATCGACTTCTTGGTTCAAATCTGATATATTCCTCGTTTCCATCGAGGTTTGATTGGCACAAGGCCAGTCATTCAGATAAGATCTTCTCCACTTTTGACCATTTGTTATGGCCCCTTTAACTCCAAATCCAGCCCAACTATTATCAGGCATATTTTCTGGGAAAGAGTCATCAGAACCGCTTGCGAAGGCCCCTGGAGCCTCATCTACACCTTTAACATCTTTAGTTACCTGGAAATCCACCCATCCTCCCTCGTATGAAGGTATTTTTCTGGATAAAATTGCGGTCCAAGGTATTGGCATTAGTGAATTGTCACTAGCCATTTCGCGACAAGAGTCTTCAGAATCCACAGCATCTTTTGAATTACGAGAAAAAAAATATCACTGTCACCTTTGGACAATTGGGCGGCTCGGGAAGGTTGATCACCTCGGCCGAAAGACTCGCTTCGATTAGGATCATTTCCATTGAAGTGAGAGGTATCCTGTCTGCATTACAAGGTATTTGTCAATCGAAGATATTGCCCATATCAAAAAAGGGAAATGGCATGCATAGGCAAGGTCAAGAGCTTAGAGTCTAATATCAAGCATAGCTTTCAACATAGATGAATATCTGATGAAGTCGCACATTAACGTGATTCCTTGGTAACTCAGATTGGCGCACCTGGGCTGAATTAGACGGATCTTTAAAAGAGGGAGTCTTCTGTAGAGAAAATCTGTGCATAAAAAATCTCAAAAACTAGGAGCTTTTTTCATTTCAAACTTGTCACTTGTAGAGAACTGCAGAACTCCACATTGACAGAAGTTCAGCCCTCTCTATTCTTCACTCTGACGTTTTTAGACTATATAGCCCAGCCTCTCGAGGCTATTTTCCTGCACACGGGTCCACGGTCGGTCCTATCTCCAAGCCGGTTGCGCCTCAATTGCCTAAGCTCGACTTCTACCATCTAACTTACAGTACAAAACATGAGCAGTGCTCCAATAGGTATGTTTGAATTTTGTGCTGAAAGCGTATTTCATTAGATTTACATTGAGCGCTCTCGCTGCATATACACTTTCAATCGTTTTAATTGAACAATGGCAGTCCAGTAGACCCATATCTCTCACAGTGACTAACCTCGACTATAGTTCTAGACCAAGGTACCGGGTTTGTCAAGATCGGCCGTGCCGGAACAAACTTCCCAGACTACACGTTCCCGTCTTTGGTCGGCAGGCCCATCTTGCGGGCCGAGGAGCGCAATGCGTTGGTGCCTGACAACATCGAAATCAAAGATATCATGTGCGGGTCGGAGGCCAGTGAGGTGAGGTCTCTTTTGCAGATAAGTTACCCGATGGAAAACGGAATCATCAAGAACTGGGAGGACATGGAACACTTGTGGGACTACGCCTTCTACGAGCGCATGAAGGTCTCCACACAGGGCGAGAAAATCTTATTGACCGAGCCTCCAATGAACCCATTGAAAAACAGAGAAACCATGTGTGACGTCATGTTCGAGAAATATCAGTTTGGTGGGGTCTACGTGGCCATCCAGGCAGTCTTGGCGTTGTACGCACAGGGCTTGAGTTCCGGTGTGGTGGTCGATTCAGGGGACGGAGTCACGCATATTGTGCCGGTCTACGAGTCGGTGGTTTTGAACCACTTGACCCGCCGCCTAGACGTTGCTGGCCGAGACGTGACGCGGAATTTGATCAACTTGTTGTTGCGCCGCGGGTACGCATTCAACAGGACCGCCGATTTCGAGACCGTGCGCCAGATCAAGGAGAAGTTGTGCTACGTGTCATGTGACTTGGCCTTGGACCTGAAACTTGCCACGGAAACCACGACTTTGGTCGAGCAGTACGAGTTGCCGGACGGACGTGTCATTAAGCTTGGCTCCGAGCGTTTCGAGGCACCCGAATGTTTGTTCCAGCCCAACTTGGTCGACGTCGAACAACCCGGTGTAGGCGAGACGCTTTTCAACACCATCCAGGCCGCAGATGTCGATATCAGGACGTCTCTCTACAAAGCAGTTGTGTTGTCCGGGGGCTCTTCTATGTACCCTGGGTTGCCCTCGCGGTTGGAGAAGGAATTGAAGCAGTTGTGGTTGACCAGAGTCTTGCATGGAGACGCGTCTCGCCTCGATAAGTTTAAAGTTAGGATTGAGGATCCGCCCAGAAGAAGACACATGGTGTTTATTGGAGGCGCGGTGCTAGCCAATATCATGGCCAACAAGGACCATATGTGGATCTCCAAGCAGGAATGGGAGGAGCAAGGGACCCGCGTGTTGGAGAAGTTGGGTCCTCGTTGATCGAAGCTCGACATTAGCTACAAAATACTGATACACGTTACATACGAAAACTACAAATGGCTGAAATGATCGAAGGAAGGTAGTCCCTGGTGTAATTTGAGTCCACGTGGACACTCTAGAAGTAGCTTCTTTCTTGTCTGAAAGAGATTGGCTCTTTTCAACTAAACGTTCATGCAATATTGAGGTTTCTAATTTGACCGAGAATGGTGCTGACGAGCTGATTGTAGGTTTCCTCGCCTATACTGTCAGGGCTTGGATTCTTTTGTCCCAAAGCTACCGCGTTGCGCAACAAGTCCTCCACGAAATGTTGGTTCACGGCTTTGGGCTTGAGAAAGTCGCTGTTGAGGCACTCATCTACCGTCCATCTGTCGCTTGGATCTCGCTCTAGACACTTTTTCATCAAGGTTATAGCACTCAGTGGAACTGATACCCCACCCAACCCCGTGGGGGCAAACTTGACTTTTACCTGTTGATTCATGATTGCCATGATTCGTTGTTGTCCCGAATACGCTGCATATGGTGGGCGCCCATATATCATTTGGTATATAATACACCCACATGACCATATATCTGATGGCCTGCCCACGCGCCAGGTCGTTGTTGCGGTTTTTGAGGAAAAACCTAGAGTGCTATTGACCTCCACTAGAGCTTCTGGTGCCATGTAATTTGGGGTCCCGATCTGCGAGTTGCGGTATATGTTCACGGTGTGCTCCGGAACGGCATTGGCAATACCAAAGTCAATAATCTTCAAAATCCCGCCTACAAATAGGAAATTTGCAGGTTTGAGATCGCTGTGTACGATGCCAGCATTGTGTACAGCTTTTATGCAGTGAAAGATCTCAGAAGCATGGAACCGAACAAAATTGGGGTCAAGATTTGGGTCAGAACTTATTTTGTTCTGTAAGGCATGCGCAAGGTCAAGGTCTCCGCACTCCATGAGAAGGTACAACGACCCAGAGCCCGCCATGTGGTCAACGAGTGATACAACTCTTGTTTCGTTTCTTAGCTTCATCAATAAGTCAATTTCGCCTTTGAAGCCGCGCACACAAGATTCGTCAAATTGATCGAAAGAGACTTTTTTGAGCGCATACGACTTCTTATCAGAAAGAGACCGCACCTTGTATACTTTGGAGGTGCCTCCCTTGCCTAGAACCTCGAGTTTCTCATACTCTCTGGCGTTGAGTTGAATAACTTTTTTGCCACTTTCAGCACTTCGGAGCGAGGAACTTGACGTCCAGGAGTCCATATTATTCTTATTGGCCACAGGCTTGAGAGGAATTTGCGGAGTCGGGTCTTGGGGAATCGCACGCTGTTCAGGGATATGCGGTTTCGGTATTTTTGGCTTTTTGAAGCCATCCTGACCGCGAGGAACATTGAATGACTCGGGTGGTATATCTTGCAAAGGCTGCCTGTAGAAGCCTGAGGGAACCAAATGAGACTTTTGCGCCAGGGCACTGCCGGTCTCAGAAGATGTAAACGATATTTGTGCTTTTGTCGCTCTTGGGCTGGTTGACACTGACAGACTCGGGATTTTGGCGAAGTCTGGAACAGATTGCAGCATTTGTGATGTTTCCTTTAACTTTCTCAAAGATTTAAAAAATTCTGCATCTTTGGAAAGAGCCTTTCTTGACACAGACGCATCACTTTTGTGTTCACCGATTTGCAAAGAGGGTGTGGAATTGCTCTCAGGCACTGGTGTTTTTGTCTGAAAGGTTTCCAACGAAAAATGGAGTTCTCCAGGTGCCCCTTTCTCATTTGAGGGAGACGTATCAACATCGAAGGCCATCTCTGAGGCACGTTTAGGAGGTCCAAGCGACCGAAATCTCCGATTGAGTCTGGACTGACGAGTCGCATGGCCATTGGACAAAGGGCGCAAAGACCTGCTGACAATGTTTACTGCCTCGTTCGACGGAGGCAGCGTTGATACTTTGCCACTTTCTGGCGGCGGGAAAGAGCGTTTTCTGGGTGCGAAAGAATAAATATGCTGTCTTGCAATCAGAGACTCTGATTCAGAGCCGAGAACTGGCGATTTCATAGCGCGCTGGTTCGGGCTTGGCTCGTGAGCTGAGATTTTGATAGGTGTAGTTTCTAGCAGAGCCTTGATCGGAAGACTTCTGTTTGTGTCACGGATTTTATGTCTCAGGAGGTCACTGCCATTAAAGCTTTTACTACGAGCCCCGGAAGTCGCCAAATCGACCTCATTTTCGGCGCTATGAAAGCTCGTGAACAGTGCAGAGTTTGAGTTGGCCGTACTGTGTGAAGAACCACTGCTCGATTGATCCATGAGGCCACCAGAAACGGCCGAAACGGTCCCTGAAAGCCCGCCTGGGCTATTCGATAAGCCCTGTATAGATCCCGATTTGGTACGAGGACCTGGCGGTGTGTTCAGGGTACCAGCAGGAGATCTCACCAGAAAAGGAGGCGACCCAGAAGTGGTTTGAGGAGACCTTGGAGGCGAGAGACCGGATGTATTGGAAGCTGTAGAGGGCAGATTGTGGAAATGCAGCGATAGTTTCCGTTTGAGCGAGTCCCGCAACGCAGCGTTCTCCAGAAACCTCCAGGTGAATGGCTCGGCGGGTAGTGCTTGGTTCGAGTGACTAGTTTGGTGTGCTTGAGCGGCGTTGCTGCTCAAAACAGCAATGGAATATGCGCTCATAGGCGGCGGGGCAAATGTTTGGTCGTCTTCCGGAACACCCGGCCTGACGCTCGCTTTAGGCGCTTGGCCGCCGCGCGGGGCTTGCATTTCATGTAGAAAGTCGACACAAGATCGAAAACAAGGAACCTGGAATTAGAAGGTAAAGATGTAGGGTGTTTGGCAGATACTTGTTGATATGTTTTGGTATGTGAGGCGAGAGCTCGATGCTTGTAAACAAGGCAGGCACCAAAGTGCGAGTTGCGCGGTGCTGAAAAGGCCCCAGGACGCGAGTAGGTGAGCGCGACCGCGGCCCGTAGGCCCTAAGAAATGCGGCCTGAAAAAGTGCGGCCTGTAAAAGTGCGGCTTGGAATATACAGCCTAGAAGAATTTAGCGTGAAAGAATTCGGCTTGGGGCCTGGAATATAGCCTAGAAGAAATTAGCGTGAAAGAAAATACTTGGAGTCTTCTCATTTTTGTATATTTGATCGAGCATTTTCATATAGACGAAAGAGCATTTGGACAAGGCCCTGGCAATTCAATGTGTCTGGGGGTAATTGAGGTAATTACTTGTCTTTTGTCCGACTGAAATCTCAAAATTGAGAGCACTCGCGTATTAACTTTTAGCTTTGAGATCAGCATGTTAGAAAACATCAGGAGGATGTAAGGGTAGTGTCAAGAACTGGTCAGTCGGGTTCTGTTTCCTAAGGCCAGCCGAATGAAACAAATCAAATGGCTTTCCGTGTACCCTTCTTTGAAAAAACGGCTATCACTGTAATAATTAACAACTTTGAGTTCAACGGTTCTTCAAAGAAACAAACATGTTTTTGGTTTTTTTTTTTTACAAATCGTGGACAGATTTGCGTTGTACCCTTCATTTTCGATTCATATTTTTTCTAAAATCATCACTTTTGTTCTCTTTTGAAAATATTATAAAATCCTAGAAAAGGATTATTGTGCTTCAGTCGGAGACGGACGCGTCATGATAAATTGTATTTCCTGCTGTTGCAGCTATTCCAGCAAGGCACATAATCTTGAGAGACGTCCCCATAGTGCACACTACCTTTTTCAGCCAGGTTCAATCGCATTGGATTTAAGAAAATGCACGCTAAACTGCTCTTTTCAAGCCCCCAATAAACTCCACTAAGAAGCTTTGTCAAAGAGACCACAAAGTTAATAAAAAAATGAAACTCATCTGTCTCTGTCATCTTGCTGTGGTCCCTAAATAGAGCCTCAACTAAAGCCCATAACCTCTGTGGCCCAGTCTGTGCGCGGCTCTGCGACCCTAGCGACATACGGCCCTAAATGTCTCCAGGCCCTGGCCCTCATCGCAAACAAACCTTTTGACTTCACACCGAGTCGATAAGAGCCAGTCACGACAAAATAATCTCGGGCTTTTCTCGAAACATTCGCCTTTCCCCAGAGAGGTAATTTCCCAACTCTTCCCGAACAAAATTGACTCAAACTCTCTTTTCAGTATGTCCTTTCTTATATTTGTTCACTTCTTACCTCTACGCTCGGTGCACAGGCCCACGCTTCGCACATAGCGCAATGGCCTGGCCTGGGCCCTGCACTAAGCCTAGCCCTGGATCTTGAATTCTTTTAGGTCCCAGATTCGACTCCTCGGTATCTTGTTTCTGCCACTCCGCCACGTCCAGATGTCTCGCTTTATCCGCCAGACCTCTTTCGACGTCGACTACGCGCCTGCGCGGATCTCCAAGTGGCGTTCGCTGGCCACAGGTCTCCAGCTCACCTATATCAACCAGCCGTCGCCTATTGTCAATGGGTATTTTGCAGTGGCGACGGAGATTGCCAACGACTCCGGATGTCCGCATACCCTCGAGCACTTGATTTTCATGGGCTCGAAAAAGTACCCTTACAAGGGCCTTCTTGACAGTTTGGGAAACCGGTTCTTCTCTTCGACAAATGCGTGGACTAGCGTAGATCAAACGGTTTATACGCTAGCCACTGCTGGATGGGAGGGGTTCAAGACGCTTCTCCCCGTATATTTAGATCACTTGTTCCATCCCACATTGACCGACGAGGCGTGTTTGACCGAAGTATATCATATAGACGGGAAGGGAAAGGAGAAGGGTGTTGTTTTTTCTGAAATGCAAGGCATCGAGTCTCAGGCATGGTTTATCTCATACATGAACTTGCAGAAGACTTTGTACGCCGAGAAATCGGGCTACTCGTCCGAAACTGGCGGCCTTATGGCCGAGTTGCGCCATTTGACAAATGCTCAGATTAGAGAGTTCCACAAGTCGATGTATCGTCCTGACAACCTTTGTGTGGTGATCACTGGCTCAGTGGACGAAGACGAGCTCTTGCAAATTATGTCAGAATTTGATGCCCAGCTTCCTGTTTTGGCCGACCAGGTCCAGAAGCGTCCTTTTGTGGACTCGCCTCACGACATGCCCTTGTCTGAAACCCTTATCAAAACAGTCGAATTTCCCGATGAAGATGAGACAATGGCTGAGCTAGTCATTGGCTGGATCGGGCCTGAGAGCGATAAAATCTTGGATAATTTGGCGGTGGACATGGTTGGCTCATACCTCACGGATTCGCCTATCTCCTTGTTCAACAAGCATTTGGTGGAAGTGAAAGATCCTTTGGCAACTGAAATCGACTATGGGACCGACGACTTCGTGCGCACTGGCTTGAACTTCACCGTAGGCGGCATCCCCACTGCTCATTTGAGGGAGGTTGACGAGAAGTTGAAGCGCCTTTTGGCTGATCAGACCAACCCTGAGAACTTTGATTTGAAGTACATGATTGAAATTGTAAACCAACAAAAGCTTAAGTATGTGGCTCAAACAGAAAGAGATCCAGCCACTTTTTCCAACATGGCAATTCTGGAGTTCATATATGGAAACCCGGACGGCCTGGATTTGCCAAAATGGATCAAGAGCTTGAAAGAATTCGAAATTCTCACAACCTGGACAGCTGAGCAGTGGTGTGCTGTGATAAAAACATATTTTGTGGACAATCATCCAGCGACGATTTTGGGTGTCCCGTCGTCAAAATTAAACAAGGATTTGAAACGGACCAACAAGGAACGCAACAAAGCTATCAAGGCGAAGTATGGCGCGGAAGGTCTTACAGACTTGGGGAGAAAATTGGAAGATGCTCAGGCCGCCAATGACAAGCCAATTCCAGACGATCTTCTCACTCAATTTGGAAAGCCAGATCCTTCCAAAATCGAGTTCATCAAGACCGAGTCTTACGCTGGTGGCTCAAACGACGGGAGATTCACCAAGTACGAAAACTCCGGGGAATTTTACGATATTATTCAAAAGGACCAACCTGATAAATTTCCGCTATATTTGCACTTTGAGGATTTCCAGTCTCAATTCGCTACGATATACGTGTTAATGTCCACAACAAGCGTGCCGAAAGAGCTTTTGAAATATTTTTCTGTTCTTGAGGAGATATTCTCATTGTCTATGCAGCTTCCAACTGGAGAATATATCCCCTACGAGAAGGCAATTACAGACCTCAACAACGACTTGATCGAGTACCAGTTCGACAATGGTATCGAGAATCAGTTTGCCGAACTTCTGAGCGTGAAAATCAAATTTGAAAAGTCTAATTATAAAAAGTCAATTGAATGGTTGATTAACGTCTTGAAATACTCAGTCTTTGAGGAATCAAGGATCGAAATCATCATCGAAAAAATCGTTAATTCCTTGGCTGACAAGAAGAGAAATGACGAGTTGATGATGTACTCTTTAGAATATCGCACTGTCTATACTGACGAGTCGATAAGAAAGGCGCAGGATTGTATCAATACGGAGGAGTTTTACAAAGAACTTCTTGACAAAATCAAGGAAGGTAAATTTTGCGAGATCAAAGCGGATCTCGAGGCCATTCGTGAGCACTTGTTCAATGTGGATAACATGAAGGTATTTATAGTCGGCGGGACTAAGAGTCTTGAGAATCCAGTTTCTTCGTGGAAAAAATTCGCCGACGAATTCAACTACGGGCCAAAGGGCTCACAATTCTCTCTTGAGAAGATACCGAGGGCTTTTCAATTCAAAACACCGATTGGCACGACATGTTCCAAACAAGCATTTTTGGCGACCACACCCGCAAGCGAGACCACTCATTTCATTTCCTTGACTCCAATTCCAACTGACTATTCCGACGAGGATATATACAAAATCGCTCTTGCAAGCGAATTTTTGGGCGGAGTGGAAGGCCCTTTCTGGAGAGCCATCAGAGGTACTGGGTTAGCTTATGGGGCTAATATTAGAAGACTCATCGAATCGGGGTTTCTCTCCTTCTCCATTTACAGAGGTGCTGATGCGCAGCAAGCTTGGATCACCGGCAAAAAAATCATATCTGACTATGTGAACGGCGAGCTCATCATTGATGAAATAAGCATTGAGAATTCCATTGCCGCCATAGTGAACGAATTGGCAAACGCGGAAGCTAATGCTTATGATGCTGCGATTAATAAGATTACTGACAACATCTTCAAGAAAAGAGGCTCAAGTTACGTGTCGGACTTTCTTAAGCGGTTGAACACCTATACAAGTGAGGACTTGATCTATATCATGAAGAAGTATTTTCTCCCACTTTTTTCCAGCGATAATTCGATCATTTTCTCCTGTGTTCCCACCACCAAACATGAGCAGTTTTCCATGTTTTTGCAAAGACAAGGCTATAAAGTCTCTGTTGAGAGCATCAACGCTTCCACAGTTTCTGAGAGCGAAGAGGATACCGATTATCTGGAGGATGGCTCGGAGAACGATAGCGAGTCTGAAGATGAAGACTTGGAGGAAGATTCGGAGGAAGATTCGGAGGAAGATTCGGAGGAAGATTCGGAGGAAGACTCGGAGGAAGACTCGGAGGAAGGTTCGGAGGAAGACTCCTAAACGGACAGCGGTGTAGTCATTGTCAGTTTCTAAAAATACCTTGTCTAATGGGACGACCAAGCTTTTAAATAGACTCAGAATTCATGATGTTTCAAATTCAATCTAAGATGACGTTTTTGAATTCTTGAGCCTTCTTATCCTCCGTATCCTTTTTCAAAAATGTCACGTACTCAGTCATTGAGTTACAAACCAGTGTTTGAGTTCGCTCAACCGACTTCCACCATGCATCGCTCTTGATACCCTTGCAAGCAACCCACTCGGCAATAGTGTAGAACTTCAAGTCCCAGTCTGTTTCACCAAACTCTTTCTTGTATTCACCCACCTTCCCGAGATTTCTCTGTTGGTTCCATTCGAAATATCCAATGGGGTCGGTCGCCAAAATTGGATTGATCTTTGGTCTGTGTATGTGAAGGAAAAAGACTTCAGGCTCGGGGACGGCATGAGTCAGCTTGTGAAACTCTTTCACCAAATTTCTGGTATAATCGTTGGCTTGGTTGAAGTGCATTCTCGAGTCAAAGTTTTTGTCCGAGAGCCATTTCCTCCAAGCGTTGTCATAGACGTACGATGTGTCTGGGTCATACTGAACGATGGTGGTCTCTTGGAAAAAATTATCATTTCTTTTGAATCCCGCCAACCATGTTGCTCGTTCCACCACATGATAAGGCTCATTGAAAACATGAAGAGCTGGAACAAATGTGTCACGGTCGCCGATTCCTGGGCTGCCTTGATAGAACATTCTCCAATAATGGCTGTCGCCATATATGTTGTAATAAAGGGCCAAAATGAAGGAGCGGTAATGCCTTCTCTTAGAGAAAACCATTTGGCCTGTCTCCGTGGATACATGGCCCGGAAGGCCGTCGAGATCGTGGTAGTGCACTTTATCCCTACCCTTCTTCAAATAGTCTATAAGATCTTTCCCGTTCTCCAAGCCTTGTCTTTTAACCGGTTCACCTGCTCTGAAGCCAGCGATGTCGTAGTATGTCAGAGACACGGTTCTCTGCCAAAGGTCAGGCCACAAGAGGAACTCTGTTTCCATATACGCTTTTGACGTCAATAAGCGGTCGGGATTCTTTAAAGGCATATTGTCTGCATCCAAGGCGATCACATGATCGAAAGAAGTCACCAAAAGCCCCAAAATCTTCAACTGAAACTTTGTGATTTTCATCTCCTCCACAAGTTCTTTGCCGATTTCTTCTTCGATGATCAAGCACTTGAAGTTGAATTTTTTACCTAAGGTCTCGCAGATATATTCATCATATTCTTCTCTCGAATTGATGACAAGCTCGATGGGAAGAGTAGAGCCCACTTCTCTTACCTGCACGATTGTGGTGACTGCACCAGCCATATATGCCCCGCCACCGCTGATGACAATACCTTCGCCGTTGCAAATGTTGGCTGGAGGGGTGTCCATCATAAGTAATTTGTCGACAATGGCTGCATGGTTTGATGCAAAATCCTCGATTCTCTCATCGGAAAATTTGACCCGCGACAACATCTTCTTGTCATAGATCGGTGAAGAGACCGAGAACTGGCATCCGGTAAGATCTGCGCCTTCCTCTTTCTTGGTGAGAGGTCCCATTTTGGGGGCAGATTCTTGTATGAGATCCTTCAAGACAAAAGTGTACCATTCTTTACGGGAAGCAAGTGAGTCGATTTCGTCGGCAACTTTCTGCTTGAGATCTTCTTTGCCCCTTTCGTTCGCAAGCACGTTGTCCAAGGACTCCAAAATAATCATATTTTTGAAAAGCTCCTGGTTCTCGTTGTAGTAATGTTGTTTCATCTCCAGCAAGAATTCGTAGTTGAGATTGCGCATGTTGAAGTATTGCTTGGTGATATCCTTTTCGATATCCTTGCGCATCTCTGACTCGAGTGTGGTTCGAAGCTTTTCCTCGACGGATTTCTGCATGTCTTCATAGATCGTGCCCGTGTATTCTTTCTTGAGCTCCTCCTTTATTTCCTCGGTGAGCTCCAGCTTTTTTGCGTCGATCAACTCCTGCTTGAGTGCAGCGGCATATTCGTTGGACATGACTTGGTCAATAGCCGCATCGAGACCCTCTTTGGAATTGATCGGTGTTGTATTTTCCTCGTTGTGAACTACAAAGAAGAGGTTCACGAGGATGATTCCAACAAGCACGAGCGCCACCGCCGTTCTTGAAGCAAGGACTTTGGAGATCATTGCAATTGGATCAGAAGTCCGGGAATCTCGTTAAAAAAATGGGCAGGTGCAGAGTGTCAGATGAGAATGACGAAGGGACTGAGGATGAGCTCACAGGTCTGCTTCTAAGTGAGTTGAGCGGCTGGACAAAAACAGCAGTGGAATAGCTCGAATTTCTGTTGAAAGGAGACAGATGTGTTTCCAAACAAAGCCTTGAAGAAGACGCGCCAGGTCTGAAAAAAATAGACTCGAGAGTTGCTTCGGGCAAAACAGAATAGGGCGGTTTTTTGCGCCAGGGTCAGGCAGGATCTCGAAATTCGCTCTCTGCAGCTAACGGGAATGGGCTCACCGAACTTGTTGGTTTACCAGAGGCGCAAGGAGCTCAAATCAGAGAGGATAGCACGGCGAGGGAAACGAACGAAAATACACCAAACTATGGTTATGCTGTCTGTTCTCGCAATTCTGAAAAACTTCTCTTTGCAGAATTGGAGATGTAAAAGGCGGCAAGAACAAGGAAGTGTAGAATAAAAAACTGTCGGTATTGGCCGTTTCACGCGGCCTGCACACAGGCCAAATCTGCGATTGATGTCAAGAGCGCGCGCGTCTGATAAGTGCCAGGCCTCACGGGAAGAGAATGTCGTAGGAGTTAGATTTTGAAGTTCATGCTACTTGTGTCACGACATCGCGACATTCAGCCTCGTAAGTAAGCGCTCGAGAAGTTGACCTCGTGCGGATCTGGAAGCGGCTGACTCGGCGACGAAAGCGTCAACAATGTAAGCAAAAAAAAGCGAGCCCAAGCACTTGAAACAAATTTTGCGCAGCTCAAGAACTTCTTTCATGACCGGGTCGAAAAGAATCCAAGCGACATTTTCTTAAGCTACTTTTGCCGATGATTTGCATCACACGGTTGCCCGCCCACTGCGTGATTTGAGCAGGACGGGCGGCCGTCGCCAAGCAAATCCGGCATATAGAGTGGAAGTGGGCGGCCCCAAACACGGTATTTTGGGGCGCGCAATCTGCAATCTGGCATGCAATTATTGTAGACTGCATACGGCTTGCTTGATGGCGGTATGCTGCTGCTCGAAGCAAAGCGGTTTTTCCTCATTATTCATACATGCAGCCCACAAGGTTTCTCTTTCCTTGTTCCCCTTCTCAGATCGAGGTAGCCGCCATGCGATGGTCAACAAGATCGGTATAGGCGGAAAAGTTCTTCACAATGCCAATGGTAGAGGGTCTAAAGATACGGGTCCAGCTGCATTTCTTCTTGAGTTACGAATGGAGCCGTGTTATAAAGTGCAACGTGGAAGTTACACGCGCATGCCAGGCCGAAAAGGCACGTGACACGGTCAGGTCTCGATTCTTTGTTTTTTTTTTTTTTTCGCATTGTTCAATTACGCGTTGTCCTTGCTCTGAAGCCAGGGTTTCAGTCTCGCTGTGGCGTTCACAACACACAAAAACGCAAACTGTGAGTTTTCATGGGTGAAAATTTTTCTTCACGGATATTCTGCAGAAGCTTGTTTGAGTCGGAACACTAGTTTAACGCCGAGCCCTTTCCTGTTCCTTAATTTGATGATTCGTATGAACGCTCTTGTATACTTTAATTTGCTCGAGAAGTGCTTCGTGTGGGAAATTCCTCAATAATGCGTGGATATGCGAACTTGAGCTGATATTCAATCCTAGAGTTTGTCAGTGGCACGTCTCGAGTGTTATCGTGCATAAAATATATTAGCTAGCCATCTTTGTTGTAGTGGGAATTCTGGAGGGTGCAAGCCTCAGGTCCGGCAGGAGAGTCCAATATGAGACGCATCGAACTAATGAAAGGGAACAATGATAAGATAAGCCCGCGGTAGCATGTGAACAATGAAATGCGTTTTTAGGCGTGGCAATTAGTGATCGCAGAATTAAGGAATGTCTCATGCCTATAGGTGAGAGCCAATGATTATCTCGTAATTGATGACTGGATATACACGAAAATGAAATCTGCGTATTTTCTAGCTTAAGTGAGCCTGAATCTATATTTCATGAACCCATACTTGTGTAAAGCGAATTTTGATATAGTAGCATGGCTTAAAACTATAGATTAAAAAATTAGCTTGTCTTTCAATGCTCGATATTTAGCCAAAACAATTTGCAAGAAGCGCAAATTGACTACGAGGCTGAGAAACACAGGTAGCGGAATAATACAGGGCAAGTGAGAAATTTGTACAAGAAAATACGCTTTTTTTGCTAATCATGACCGTGGATTAATTGAGGCGTATGCTACTCGACGAAAGAATGATTGGAACCAAAACAATATGATGTTTATTTGAAGAAAAAAACTATTAGGGGAGATCCGAGCGAGTAATGCCTTTAAAATGAACAAGTCCGGCTCTATATGCTTAACACATGCTTGGTAATTCACGCATATGAATACAGTCAGCTCGATTTCAGATCTTTACGATCTCGTTTCATATTTTGCACTTTCGGAAATCTCAGAGTGGGTTTTTAAAAACCCGCAAATTTGTTTTCCATGATTATCAATCGCCCAAACTAATAATACGCCACTGCTCGACTCTAGCTGCCTGCACGCATGATGGCAAATCTGACATGCGAGGCACGAATAAAAGGTTTAAGTGTAACATTTGACAAACACAAGCGATTATCATCAACAAAAGCATGTCCAGAGAGTATACAATCGAGCTCTCCTCATTAGTCCCCAAACACTCAGATAAATGCATTCTCCCGGCGTCTCTACTATCAGAAGCGATCGCGTCACACGACCCATTGCCCCATCCGATGGTTTATTCTTTAAACGGCGAGATTCTAATAGGAGTGAAAGAGTTCACCGCCCCCGAAAATACGATTCTAGTTTCTGAGAATGTGTATGAAAGACTCAACTCAAAATCGGCATCCTGTGATCTACGTTCACTGCTACCTAAAGCGACGTCTTTACGAATTCGTCCCACGCAGTTTTATGCTCATGTCACCAACTGGAAATACTATTTGGAGTCGTTCTTGAGCACTCAATATACGACTCTCTCCGTAGGCCAGCGACTCCTTTATCATGACATGGTGGCAGGAGTCGATGTGGAGCTCATAGTGGATGCGGCAAATGCAAATTCCGTCATTGTGGTGGATACGGATATAGCACTTGACGTGGCTCCTCTCAACGATATCATGGCAGCACAACAAATGAAACAAGAGTCAGAAATGCTCAAGTATGAAATGATTCCAGAAATAGCTTCAAATTCACCGCTTGTAGCTGAAATCGAGCCATTCAACTCACCCACGAGACCTACTATCTACAAGATCAATCTTTTGAAGCACCCACAACGTGTCGGGATTCAATTGACAATCCCAGAAGACTTCTACAATGCCGACCTCATTTGCAGCCTCGATAAGCTTGTGAATTTGGAGAACTTCATGTGGAGCACAATGGCACAAGACTCGCAAACCAATGGCCGTAAAGTTGTGTATATCGACACCACTGAGGATCTTTTCACAAATACCCGACTCAAACATCCTGATTCGGAGGAACTTTGGCTCTACATGATTCCGTTTGCTTGGGAGCACAGAACCTCAATTGAAATAGATGTCGGTGAGCGAATTACAGGAATCACGGAATCCTCGCCGCCGCAAGGGGAGATCCCTGAAGGTAAGTCGAAGTGCAGTAATTGTCGACTTTATATAGACGAAAGCAAGCTTTCATTGCACGAAGCCTTTTGCTCCAGAAACAATGTCCGCTGCTCTTGTGGCGAAGTCTTCCCAAAAGAAATCCCAGCCACGCATTGGCATTGTGACATCTGCTCGGATGTTCATGGCGAGTCCGCCCTTTACAAATTCAAACATGATAAACTTTATCACAGCCAGCCCTACGCTTGTGACAGGTGCTCTGACGAGACTCAATATGAGTCATTTTTAGAGCTAGTACAGAAACATAAGGCCGGGGACTGCTCTTCAAGACTACACGAGTGCCGATTTTGCCATTTGGTTGTCCCTCAGGGTGAAGCAACATTCGAAGACAATTTCCTTAACTTGACTCATCACGAAAACGAGTGTGGCAACAAAACAGTCGAATGCTATCAGTGTGGCAAAGTTCTACGGAATAAAGAGCTTGCCAGTCACCTCAAGATTCATGATCTTGTCAAGACAGCCAAAAATGCAGAGGCTTTTCCAAAATGCTCGAACCAGAACTGCGTCAACTCTTTGTCTGCAGACGGAAATCCTTTGCTCTTATGTGAGACATGTTACGGCCCCCTCTATCTAAGTGTGAATGACCCGACCAACTCAAAACTCCAGCTGCGGATTGAGAGAAAATATGTGCTACAGTTGACCAAGGGATGTGGAAATTCTTGGTGTGAGAACATAGAATGTGCTGATGGAAATGCAAAGTTGGCCTTGAAGGACGCTTTGTCGCGTGTCAAATCCACTCTACTTCCTAAGATTACGTCGCCCCTTCTCCCAAGCAATGCCGGAAAAACTCTCTCGCCTCAGAATACATTTTGGTTCTGTGTTAGCGAAACCATGCAAAAAAAGAAAAACTTCGCCGAACAATTGCTTTCGCAAGCGCAATACCAAGACAACATGATATATAAGGCAATAGCTGCACAGGGAACCGACGGAGCACATAACTGGCTCATCGAAAACGCTGCATGATTCAAGCATTCAACGATTGCTCCTCAGTGGGTTGTCCAAATAATATTCATGTAGCAAAGAAGATCTGATATAGAATCAGTAATATCTCATCTCATGTTTGTCTTAATATCATACTTCTCGAGACAACTCAGTCTTTTCCTGAGGCTACAATTAAAAAACTAGATGTATAACGAAAGGCAACTCCTTCAACCTTTCATTCTAGATGCCGGGGTCAAGTAGCTGAGGCGACCAGGCAGCTCTCGCAGAATGTATCGTGTGATCTCTCATTGTGTGATCTCCCCTGTGTGAGTTCTCATTGTGTTATGGCAGGAGGTGATAGCAGAGGGCTTAGCTATAAAAAAACCTGGAACTATCCAGATTAGGAGATGCGGTGGCAAACGCGACATTCCCCAGCGCACGCGCCCGTGTTATCTTATCGGCGATAAGTGGCTCCGATAAGGCGCGGAACATGGGCTGTGTCGGACTAACACAAGAAATCCAGGGGTTGAGGGTTTCTTCGGGTGATATAGAAGTAAATTTTCTGAAAACAGCAAAGGAATTTTTGTTTTTATCACATCGTTGCTACAATCAAACTAAAACTTTTGGAGATCATGTGTGAAAAATATTAGAACTTGCGGTTTGACGGCGAGACAAAAGAAGGCCTCACATAACGTCACCAAGCTGCTGTAGGCAGTCGCAATAAAGGCTGATAAGACGGCCAGGGATAAGATTTCGCTCTTTTAAGAAAAAGTTGGGGCCCCAAGCATTTATTTCTATAAAGATAATCAAACCAGTGAGGTATCAAGGTGTGAGTCAGATTGTCTCTTGCAATCATCCCAGGGTATTTTATTCCTCGATTGTGTAGATGCTCCGAGACGTGGTCACAGTCCACAGCTCGCGAAGCGCATACCTAAAAATACAACATCGAAGATTATGAAACCATAAGTGATCATAGAGCAGTATCCAACATAAGCAATTCATTCTTCTGTTTATTTGAGAAGAAAATTTTTGAAGAGAACAGAAGCGAAAGAAATAGCTCAATCCGGCGAACATATATTTGGTTTCCGGGGAAAATCTGAAGTAGTTTGCATTTTCGTCACTGAATTCCCCTCCACATTCACGAGACAACTCACATCAGGTGCCCATATTCAATCATCGTTGTGTAGGAAATTAGAAAGGAAACACATTGTGAAACCACACTAAAGCTCTTGAAACCTCGTTGAATCAAAGATAGGAATAATGAAAGGGGCCCAATACTAATCAATAACAACTTATTGCTCTATCGTTTCGGATGCATCCAGCCACACTAAGTGCCGAAACGGCAATTCCTGCACACACGCGCCATAGCTTTATTGGGTCACCCCTCGCGCGCAACCCCAGAAATATATAAAAGGCGCTTATCGCCACGCGCTATATCTGCCCCCCTCTTTTCCTTCAGAGACTCCTGGACCTATCTTCCTTCATATTTCACGAAGAGATCTCCTCAGCCTCAAACCACTGTTTTCGCATACCTTTTTATTTTGAGTTTGCAGTTCCAGAATCGACATTCAGATTCACCTGTCCACTTAATTTTTGCCCCCCGCAGCCCAGATACTCTTATCGACCCACCGAAAGCTTTATTCTAACATCCCAGAATGTTGCTTTCTCGCTCTGTAGCCCTCTCCATTGTGGCTAGTCTTGGCGCGAACGCGTTGCTCATTCCAAATGTTGGCGACGTCATCGAGACCTTCAAGGGTTCAAGTCTTGAAGACTTAAAGCATGCTGTCAGTGAGTCTGCTAAGCACTTGAGCGAAGCAGCTGGCGAATCTGCTAAGCATTTGAGCGAAACTGCTGGCTCCTTGGTTCCCGCCGCGGCCACGCGTTTTGCGGAGTTCGAGAAGAAAATATCCTCCAGCTTGGTTGCCCCTTTCTTGGAAAATGAGCGCAATGTCATTGCACACAAGTACATTGTTGTGTTTAAAACTGACGTTCCTGAGAATATGGCCCTGTTTCATAGAGAGTGGATTGCCGAAAGACACGCTCAGGATATTGGCCAGGTCGACGCCTCAGACTCGTACTTTGCCTCTATCAAGGGCGCGAATGTCGAGGGTGGTATCTCCGATGTTTTCAACATTGCGAACACTTTGAGTGGGTACTCGGGCTACTTCTTAGATTCTACGCTTGAGTGGATTCGCCGCGACCCAGCCGTGGCCTTCGTGGAGAAAGATTCTATGGTCTACGCTAACGAGTTCGAGACTCAAAAGAGTGCTCCTTGGGGGTTGGCGCGTATTTCGCACCGTAGCCCACTCTCCTTGGGTAACTTCAACCAATACCTCTATGACAATGAGGGTGGTGAAGGTGTGACTGCCTATGCCATCGACACTGGTGTGTACATTGACCATTTGCAATTCGAGGGAAGAGCTAAGTGGGGAAAGACCATTCCTACAGGCGACTCTGACACTGACGGCAATGGCCACGGTACGCACTGTGCCGGTACCATTGCCTCCAAAGACTACGGTGTGGCCAAGAAGGCGGAAGTTGTGGGCATTAAGGTCTTGAGATCCAACGGTTCTGGTTCCATGTCGGACGTTGTCAAGGGTGTTGAGTATGCTGCGCAGTCCCATCAAGCCGCCGTCAAGTCGAAGAAGAAGGGATTCAAGGGCTCAACCGCCAACATGTCTTTGGGTGGAGGCAAGTCTCCTGCCCTCGACTTGGCTGTCAACGCTGCAGTCAAAGCCGGTATCCATTTTGCTGTCGCTGCAGGTAACGAGAACCAGGATGCTGCCAACACCTCTCCTGCTTCTGCGGAGTTGGCCATTACCGTTGGTGCTTCTACGATCTCTGACGCCAGAGCTTACTTCTCCAACTACGGAAGCACTGTTGATATTTTTGCTCCTGGACTCAACATCCTTAGTACTTATATTGGCTCAGAGACCTCAACAGCCACCTTGAGTGGAACTTCGATGGCCTCGCCACATATCTGTGGCTTGTTGACCTACTATCTCTCCTTACAACCCGGAGCTGGCTCCGAGTTTTTCGTCTCTGATCACGGAGTCTCAACCACGCAGTTGAAGAAGAACTTGATCAGCTTCGGTACCGCCGGAAAGTTGTCTGACCTCCCCGCGGACGGCACTCCTAACATCTTGGCTTTCAACGGTGCGGGACACAACTTGACTGATTTCTGGGCCGGCACATACTCGCAGGAGGAGACTGAGCCCGTCGGAATGTTCGCCGAGAAGCTTGATGCGCTCTTGGGCGAGGTGGACGACGTCACCAAGGAATTGGCAGAGGACGTCAAGGAGTTGATTGCAGGAATCGCCATGTAAAGAGACTCAGTTAGTTCCATGGGCCCATGGGGCTTCGTCCCTCTATATCGCCGCACTCGCGTATAACAAATACAAAAAATATGAAAAAACCAGCTTTATCGTAGTCCCAAATGTAAACAATCGTACTGAAAGTTTTAAATACGCTTGAATATCCTGAAACTTCGAGAAACTTCCACTTGGCTTAAATTCCTTACTAATCACATTTGAATCGGCACGTGACCCATCTGTTCGACCTTGTATGCCTGCCACTCGGCGCCACTCACAAACAAGGCTCGCCTTTAATCAGAACAGTCGCGCTGAATATTGTCAATTCAAGGACAGTTGAAGTTATAAGCCCTTACACTTTCGAAGACTACAAAATTCCTCACAAAACAACCAAAAATGTCCACGCCAGCCAAAAGAAGACTCATGAGAGATTTCAAGCGCATGCAGCTGGATGCTCCCAGTGGCGTATCTGCCCTGCCTGTACCGGATAACGTAATGTCGTGGAATGCCGTTATTATCGGCCCGGCAGAGACGCCTTTTGAAGACGGTACTTTCCGTTTGGGCTTGCAATTCGATGAGCAGTACCCAAATAAACCACCGCTGGTCAAATTTCTCAGTGAGATGTTCCATCCAAACGTCTACGCCAGTGGCGAGTTGTGTCTAGATATCTTGCAAAACCGCTGGTCGCCCACCTACGATGTGTCCAGCATTCTCACCTCGATCCAATCATTACTCAACGACCCCAACATCTCGTCTCCCGCGAATGTGGAAGCAGCAAACTTGTACAAAGACCATCGCACGCAGTATATCAAGCGTGTACGCGAAACCGTGGAAAGCAGTTGGATGGAGGATGACGATGATGAGGATATCAGCGATGATGAGGACGATATGGATGACGATGAATGAGCTGGAAAGAGCACTTGAAGGATATAAGGGTACCGCACTTGGCCATTATTTGACAATTGCTCCAGAATTTGCGGCTTTGACGAGATTATCAGCTTTACAGAGGGTTCTGCCTGGTGATAAATTCTGAGCGTGGTTACCTTGTCACAATTTCATTTGAAAACTTGAAACATTGGTGCACATGTTATTTGCGATTCTGTCAATTGCAAGCAACTTCTCTAGTTCATGCCATCGCATAAACCCCAATAATCCCGAACTGATGTCAAGCTGTGACTGACGTACATTGCAATAGACTTATTCGTCTGTTTTTTTGATTGGGTGGGCTCTCATGGCTTATATACATTTCATGTTGGTGAACACACGGTCCAAGCGCCCTTATATAAATTTCTTCTACTTCAACCAAAGATAGTACCACCTGCGAGCGTTGAGCTTAGCAAGCTCTGCCTCTTTCTTCAACTCAAGTTCCCGCCTCTCATCTTCGCGTTGCTTGGCAAACTGGTCCACTGCCACGTACTCGACAGGCTTGCCTTCCTCACCGACCTTTTTGTCCCTCGCCAAAGCGAAAATGACGACAAATATGGTGATGTATATGAATGTCTTAGTCACGGGGTCCATTTTCTTCGTATCGAACTGCGCCTTTCTCACCTCAGTCTCGGCGAGATACACGGGTTCTAGTTTATGAACCTTGTCTGAAGCCGTGGGGTTAGTTTTTCTTATTTTCGATGGGATTCTGAAAGGTAGATCCCATGGAGCCTCAAGAGTGTTCCATGTGTCGAAGTTTTCTCTGACCCCCCAATTTCCATACGCAATGTAGTAGCCTAGCTTCTTGTCTTCGGCGGTCAACTTCGTCCACTTTTTGTCATACTTTTCTTGGAGCTCCTTGATAACCTGGCCCTGATGAATCACATTCAAGGAACCAAAGACATACGGATTGGCAAAGACAGGTTCAGTGTCGATGGGCTGGACGGCATCGTCGTTGCCGGACGAGAAAAGAGATCCTACATCTTTGAGTGAGCTCATTGCAAGCTTGGCCGCCTCGATCTTGGCCTCTTGCGGCGTGAGCTTTTTCCCATCAACTTGAGGCATCTCATCTTCATGTTTAGATTTCTTTTGAAGACGCAAAGATGTAGTTAACGACCTGAATCCATTTGGGAGCAGGCGTGAGATATATGTACTTGTGCCACCGACACATCGAAGCGAGGTGCTTTTATGCAATGCTATCATTATTGCTGATTTGGTTCTTGGTGGTAATATAGATGTGAGTGTTTAGATTCTAAGATAGCTACTGCGATAGTAGCCTTCGCACCCGATGCACTTCTCGTAGAATTTCATAGCCGGGCAAGTTAATTTTTACTTCATTACATGGTGTCAACCGCCATGAAAATTTGGAAATTTTTTGTTAGTATATACTATTAAAGGCGAATTGATTGTTTGGGATTCACTTTCAAAAAGATTGTGCCTTGACTCGTCAAACAATTCTATTCATGAATTTCCCCACCGCAATCATAGGCGCACATACAGCTTTCACTGCCATGCATAAGGCATCAATTAGCAAGGATAACTCGTACAAAATCCACATAAAGATGAAGAGTTCGATAATTATCACAAATGTCTGGGTGCGAGGAAAGTTCTCGGCAATGACGTCAATAGGCGCAAAAACAACTCTCATGATTTTGATGTTTTTGATGAGCTTATTGACATTCGAAATTATGAGCGTTGGTGAGGTCTCATATCCACTTAATTCGGTCAACTGAAGGTTGGTGTTTGCTTGGTGAACGTCACTTGAGTCTATTTCGAGTCCCTCACTACTAACAACTTGTCCCTCACTTCTAACAACTTGCACCAGACCCGTACCATAATTCGTCCTGCCTAAGGCTCGAGTAGAAGGTTCCAGTTTCATGTTCTTATAAGTCGGCGCTGGCAGGTTCCATTTTTGAAGAAAGCCCTTGTATTTCTTCCCCACTCTTTTAATACGCTTTTCACCTCTGTCTTTCTGACGAGAAATCCCCGTCAGTTCTGAACTCACGTACTCTTCTATACTACCTTCGTCTCCCAGCAAAACCTCCGAAATTCTTTCACATCCCAAATCGTGAGACTCGGGCGAATTGGAGTCAACAAGCCATGACAGCATGAAGGCCCATAGTGGATAAATTGCTTTGATTAGCTCGAGCAGCCCGGGACCAGTCCCTGAAAGTTCTGTTTGCGATTCCAATGTAGCTTCATTTGAATAGGGTCGTGAATTGCACGCGTCTCCTAAATCAAAGGTTTTCATTTTAGGCATAATAGAAGAAGAGTGTAAATTTTGAAGTCCTCGTATCATTCCCAGCGAGTGCAGAGGTTCTGTGTTTTGCCCTTTCATTTCTTTGTCCTGGGCTTCATCTCTTGTGCTGAAATTCGATGTGAGCTGGTTACAAGAGTCGGACAAGTCGTCAAACTCGCTTCTGACTAGTAAGCTTTCGGGCTCATCGTGTTCTGAGCGCTGAGTATAATCGTAGTGTGCATAGTCGTTTTTACCTAGCTTGGTCTTTATCAGCCTTAGAGCTTGACGTACCTTCTTCTTTTTGCTCAAATTTCTAGTTGACGGATCATCAAAGACAACATCAATTGGGTTCAACCTTTCATGTTCGTCCTGATTTAAAACTTCATCAAATGTTTTGTGCGTGTGCATATCTGGTTTGACTGATTTTGTCTCATCATAGCGTCTTTGTTGATCGACATAGAATCCTGTAATTGGCTTTGGCTCAGGCGCATAAAGCAACGTATCATCACCTCGAAAGAACGCTGTATCACCGTTAAGTGACTCAGGACCTATAGAATCCTTTGATGTCTTTCCTGGTTTTCTTCTGAAGAAGGAGAGGCGGCCGCTCCTGGTATCATGAATGTCAAGCTCATCCTGGAATTCTTGCCCCTCATGCATTTTTCTAGGAGTATAGTAATCGGAATAATTTATCAGGTGTTTGGGCTCGTGGCGCGATTTTTGGCTCGGCCGTAGATGATATAATTCTGCTGGCGTGATTTCGCTATGTAAATCGTCTTTACCTTTGACGGACATATCTCTTGAACGAACGTTTTTCTGACTTTCAAACGTTGGAGGTATGGACGACCTCGATCCAGTGTTCTCTCCATCATTTTCCTTGGCCGCTTGGATGTAATCATGTTGAGTGGTCAATGGTTGGATTTTCAACACTTTATCATGCCTGTAGCCACGGTCCTGGAGAAACTCGGTTGTGTAGTAGGCATTTCTTGATACATTCATGATGCCTGAACTGATCTGTGGCTCGTTTTATCAATAAAAAGTGAGGCTTGTATTGGCAGTCAGCTGCAAAGGGTCTAGCGCCGATTGCTTTTGATTTTGATATGGGCAGTAATTGTACTTTTTAAACCAAACTATCCACTGGCAGCTCGATAAGAAAACATATCTCGATGAACTGATTAGACATCCGAATGGGGCAGAGTCTTGATCTGGGGTGGCTGGCGCAGCCTGCAGACACGAGCTACAGAACTAGGTTAAGCCAGCAAATATCGGCAATTGTTGAGTGGGGTGTCCACGAAATACATGGTTTGGTACTGGCCAACAAATTGCAAATTCATTTTGTCAAAGTCTCACATTGAAAATTTACACGAATAGCTTTCCGTATTTTGTTTGAAGAATGTTTCGGCATTAAATCTTTTTTCTTGTCGATTGGTGAGTGCATTTTCCACCACTTGGCCCTGTTCCGCGATCCAAGCGAGACTGCTTCAAAGAACGACATTTGCCAATCACTTGTATAGAAAGCAGAGCAGTAGTGGAAATCCTACTATGTGAGACTGGCTATTCTTAATAGTCAAGAAACCTCATTCCGCTCCTTTCATTCCCGATTGGAAAATTAGATCTTGGGGCTACAATGAGACTGGCCTCGAAGTTCGAACCATATTTCGACCGGCGTGCGAAAAGTGTCGATAGATAATAGGGCAAATTCATTTATGGCGGTGGTTTATTAAAACACCGTCTTTTGGATCCTTATCCTGGCCATCGAACTAAACAGTAGGCTGCTTTTCCACGAGTATGTGAAGAAAAAATTCCTTACGAAAATGGCAACTTATGCTTCTTTCATAGTATTTCCTAGGCCTATTCAATTTTACTTTCCACCTTTGAGATTGTTTCCAGATTGATGCGATAATATGATGAAGCACTCAAGCTTGGAGTGTTGAAAAACAGAAGATCTTTGATGTCGGGTAATTTCAGAGCGCCCAAAAAGTCAAACTTCTCTTGATACAAGATATTTGGCTGCAATCGTAAGTGTCCTCGCCATGTCACATGCTCTCCAATTCTTTCAAAGACTCACAGTAGAAAGGCGATTACTCACTCAGGTCGCGGAAATGCAAGCGCATTCTTGTATGATCCCCGGATTCGTAGAGGAATAATCGCTGGCCTATAACCGGAGAGATATCATCATTTCCTATTAACCGATTTCTTTGCTAACTGTTATCATTTGCTTGTTTTCAGCAGGAAAAAATTTCTTCCACTCGACTTTAAAGTGTACCCTCAAATTTCACAGACCCACAGCATTTGTTCATTGGTGAGCATCAACTCGAGTATTTCACATCACATTTGAGCTGTTATCATCGAATACCCACTTTCATCTATACGAAGATGATTCAGAAATGTGGCGTCGTGAGGCTTTGCTGCCGTCATTTCTCCACCAAATTGCCCTCATCCCCGATAGCCAAGCACTCTTATATCGACGAAGAATTTCTATCGCTTGTGAGCAAGGAACATATAGCTGAGCATATCAATGACCTAGGAGCCTTCCCGTCATTTTCCAATATCTTGACGCCCCAGCACTTTTATCAAAATGAGGTGCTATTCAAATATTCCCAGAAGCTGCCTCATCCGGTTTCTCTCAGGCAATTGGCTGGATATGGTAAGCAGCTCACTAAGCAAAAAGTGCTTGCGTCCGCAAACTTCGTGCGTTTGGAACTACCTATAAGGTTGGCCATGAGAATCCGAGACCTCCAGACCCTTCCTTTCGGCGTCGTGAATAATTTCCACTTGGCCCAGATATACGAAAGCTACTACCATCTGTTTAATGCCTTTCGTAAGATCGGCACCATCAACACGCTCGGCGAAAACGAGGAATTCTGTAAAGTGATCAGTGCTCTTTTGGACCAGCATGTATTCAATCTCTCTCACCTTATGATGGGAGCCCTTGAGCTGTCGATTCTTGAGAATCTTCCGCAACATGAGCTAGATTTATTTATGAGTTCAATGCTTCGCTCACGTATCAGTAGACGTGTGATTGTTGAGGAGCACTTGTCACTCACAGAAATCCACAAAAAACACCCGTATCAGGAAAACCCACCTGATTACATTGGGGAGATTTTTCACACCTGCAATGCTCGGGAACAATTCGAGAAAGTTGGCCAGTTGGTGCTGGAGTCTATGCTTGCTTACTTTCCCGAGAAGTCCAAAATGCCCGATCTCGTGATCGAAGGCGATGTTGATGCCACTTTCCAGTTCATGGTGCCTCATCTCCATTATCTTTTTGGCGAGATCTTGCGTAACTCATATGAAGCAACGATCAAAGCGCATGGCAATTCTACGAAGGGGAAACTTCCTCCCATCAAGATCACAATCATAGACTCAAAAAAGCATATTGTGTTCCGGATTTCCGACCGTGGAGGCGGAATCAGCCACAGCAAGCTCAAATCAATGTGGTCTTTTGGGAAGCTGCCAGAACTCGCGAGGAAGTCGCTTGAGAACTTCCACCGAATCCCAGGTCTCCAGATGTACTCAAACTTGCAAGTCACGGCTGCGGGATCCTCCATCGTGGAAGCACAGAAGGGGTTGGACCAAACGTCAGTGGCCGACGCGAGCCAAATATCAACAAAGACGAAGAAATCCACTTTGGAGCAATTGACCACAAGGCAGTACAAATACAAATTGGGTCTTGGTTTGCCGATGTGTAAAGTGTACGCAGACTACTGGAACGGCAATTTGACTATGAACTCGCTCGAGGGATACGGTAGCGATACATGTCTCACTTTGAGCAAGCTCGGGTTCCACACAAATGTGATCCAGTTGGACAGGGCATAAGTAGTGGGTATGGATATAGGAGTTTCAAAAAGACACATTTATTTAAACACTTCCTCAATACGGGCATTCACCTAAATTTTGACACCAGCTAACCTTCCCGAGTAGTCTTCACGCATTGGCGTTCAGAGTCACTACTAAAGTGGACGCTACAGAATTAGTTCAGTCTCACACCATCGGATCATCTCACCTAAACAATGAGAAAGAGGCAGATATCCTGAAGTCTGGCCAGTCCTCTGTCGATAGTATCTGCAAATAAAGATTCAAAGTAGCTCGCCAAGGATTTTTCCGCACTTTTAAGAGAATTTATTTGAAGCCTCGATCGATTATCAAACACCGAAGCCAAGGCCCCAACCCTTGTATACGGCGCGCCCCACATCAGTGTCGCGAAGACTCTAGCCCAACCAAGGCCAAGTCTTCAAAGCTTATGGCAGCCAAAATAACACTCTTACTCACATTTTTTTGGTCTACTGCTCGGGGTGCATCCATAATAATAGCTCGGTAAATTGCGCACTGAACCTACTCTATAGTTCAGTTCACATTCAGCAGCCCACTGTCACTCTTACAAACACCATTCATATAGTTTACGTTTGTTCTGTTAAAATACAGATTGCATGTCAGCACCAAGAGAGCAAATCATGGACCCGCCTATTCGGTCTTCAGATGCGTCGCCTGCGCCAACAGATATATCGAATCTTGTGTCGAGGTATCAGACAAGCATTGGCATACATAGTCTACTCGACCTGAATGCTCTGAGCCCGTCAGGCCATGAATATACCAACCCCACCGTGAGTCAAGGACTGAGGGCAGTGTCTACGGAAAGTCTCCGTGAATCAAATGACAGGCAACAGGCGATCCGCCTTGACCTGGAGGAGCCACAAGAGATTATCTTTGTAGATCAAAACAGTCATTCTGAGGTCATCGATTTGAGCGCCTCTCAAAGCTCACGTGTTACCAAAGAGAAACAACCCCTGAACGCGAAGCAGTCTACTTTTAGCAAGACCTCGATCAGCTCTTTGATAAATCTGGACGAGAGCGGATTGCTGCAGAATGTAGTGCTCAAGGCAAGTGCACAGCCTGAAAAGAGAAAGAGGGCATCTCCAAAAACGCAGCTGGCGGCGAAAAAAGCGAAGCCGGACACTTCGAAGAAAACAGCGAAGCTGGAAGCCAAGACAGAGAAAAAGGATCAAACCCCTGCCGTAGGTGTGGATGCAAACTCTGACTCTAAAACAGACACAAAGAAGGGCGCCAAGTCTGGTTCGAAAAAGGCGCAGAAAGTAGACGCAAAGAGCGAAACGAAAAAAGCCGCCAAGTCTAAGAATAAGACTCCGGAAATTGTTTTGCCCTCTCAAGATAAACCAAGTATACATCCCCTCATGACGACGGAAAAGTCCAAATCTACTGCGCCAGCGGACAATATACCTGCGCCCAGTTTCATCGCAATGGAAAATTCAGGTGTGGCGGAGCCAGGTATTGGTGGACCCATGGAAGACAAAGAGAAGGCGCAGCCTCCTCTTATAGCGTTGGATATTCCGCTTCTAGATCCCAAAAACCCAAAACCTGGAAAGGCCGAGGTCGTGGTGAATGTGCTTAAGCTTGCAGAAGAAAAGTACGGATGGACTGCGGTGCATCCCGAGGCACGCTCGGCGTTTGAGCTCATGGACGATGTGCTTGACGACGATGATGATGGGGAGGAAGAGGAAGAGGAAGAAGTGATGATTGTGGACGACCAGGGGGTTCTGTCAAAGAAGAAGGAAGAGGGTGCAGACAAAAAGAAAGAAGAGGGCACAGACAAGAAAAAGGAAGAGGGTACAGACAAGAAGAAGAAAAAGCAACAGTCACAGGCCAAAGTCAACCGAAAAGTAGGAAAATATGACTTCGAGGACCCTTTTATCGATGACGCTGAGCTACAATGGGAAGAGGAGATCACCACAACCAAGGAGGGGTTTTTTGTTTATTGGGGGCCACTAGTGGACGAGAGGCAACTGGGGAAGAAAGGTGCTGGCAAATCCAAGAAATAGATAGATTTATTGTCATCATGAGTTTATGAAACGATTGCGTGTTGATGCTACAGACCTGGTGGCTATTCCATGATAGGTCTTTGCGATAGTTGATTCGAAACGAATCAAAAAACAAAACAGTCAAGAACCTCATGCATCACGTGGGCTTTGCCCATTCAGGCATACACACTCGTCTGCCGAGTAGACCCTTCGGCCCTGAGAATCTGCAACTGAGGCCGATACCGTACCTATCCGAAGAACTCCCCCGTGAGCTTAATTCTTCCATGTCCATGGATTTACTCGGTAAGTCTGGCAAGAGCGACCCGCAAAACCGAAACTGCGTTGATCGAGACACGATTTTGGTCGTCGTTTCTCGAGTTCGCCTCCACCAGCGAGATGCATTTCTCTGTCTCGGTGGCAAATTTTAATAGCTCCTCGTGAGGAATAAAGGCAGACTGGCGAATCGGTATCAAAAGGTTCAAAAGACTCAGTAATGTTGAAAGGTGCTCGAAGTGGACCAAGGTCGTTCCTTCCACCTCCTCGAATGTCGAATCAATATGCTGCTGGACCAAGGCTAGAATGTCCTCGGCCCTCGGTTTTGTGAGAGTGATGTATTTCAGACGACCAACCAGCTCTCTTGTCGGAAGAGCTGGCGCCCTTTCGCCCTCGCCGGCTTTATCTCCGATCTTCATAGAATCCAAATTTGCGGCCATGTCATCGACACTTTTATCGCTCACAATGAGTACCTTGAGGACGCCTACAAGAACGGGCTTCGCACCGTTGAATGGACACTCACGCAAGGCGCTGATGATGAAGGAGTACGCCACATTCTCTGGAGCGGCAGACAAAATCTTGGTCAACAACGTGAGCGTCAGATATCTGAATTGGGAACTTGACCGCGTTGAGACCACCGCAAAGAGCAAAGCTTGCAAAAAAATGGACATGAGGGCCTTTGGAATTGCGGATAGCTCGAGATCAAGCTTTTTGGGCAGTTTTGAGAGAGCCTGAACCGCATACCAACACCAGAAAATCGACATGTCCACTAAGCCTCTGTGGAATAGAGAACGATGAACGATACCGGGCAAAATCACCCGAATACACACTGCGATTACCTGCTTGAGAGAAATCTCAAAAGCGTCAGTGGCATTTCTCGAGCTTATATCGTAAGTATATAGAAGAAGATTGCCCCCCAACGCATCCCCCACCGAGCCGGTTTTGTTGTTCACGATGCAATTTGAAAAGTTGTTCTGGTAATCAATCACAAGTTCTTCGAACAATTTGCTGCTGAATGAATCGTCATCAGAGCGCAAGGCTGCATCGAAGTCCACCAACTTAGAAGACAGGGCAACAAAGTCCTCGAAGTCTCGATGCGGTTGTAGGTCAAAAGAGAGGGCCAACTCATTGAGTCTCAAGAGAACCGGGATGTCTAGCACATAGTCCAGCGTGGCTTTTTGATTGGAAGTAAAAGTCTTGTGGAGATGATTGAAGTACGAGACAGCAAAGCCGACCCACTCGTAACGCATAGACATGAAAACACCTTCAGTGAGAAGTGCTGTCAACAATTTCCGCAGCAAGAAGTTCTCGTCCTCTTCGATTTTTATTAGATCCTCGGCTGATATTTCGGGTCTTTCTGGTTTAGGAGGAGACACGTAGCTCCGTGCAAAGCTGTACATGCGCTTCATCACAAAAACAAGATCTGACGGGTCCTCCAAGGGGTTGTTGAAGAGATTGTTGATGAAACTGGATACCACCATGGATAAGAACCGCGAAGGATATAAGGTATGGATGCGGCGCATCGAACTTGTGATGAGCTCGAATATACAATAAAGCTTCACCTCGTAGAACTTCTCCGCAACCTCTAGGTTCTCAGCATTCGAGTCTCTCTTCAAGGAGCTCAAGATCTCAGTGGATTTGAGAAACAATTCCTTTGCGTTTCCATGGAGCGCAAGCACCTCGAAGATCTTGAGCACTTTGTAGACACCGGGCGCATCACGGATTCCCTTGTCGAAAGTAAAGTGAGAGTCGACGAATGGGATGACGAGCGCAGGAATATCCCATCCAACCTCAAACACAAGCTCTTCATCACTGCTCAAGGTCTCTAGCAATTGTTGGAGAAGCATCTCTCTTTCCTCTAGCGAGAACCTCGCTGGTTCCGAGAGGTGAATATCCAAGACAGTCGAATACGACAAGTAGTCCTTGGTTTCAATGGCATCTTGGGCCGAATCTTTGAGGATTTGGAGAATCTGGTCAGCGCTAAACGCCTCGAGTGTACCACTACTAGTGAGCAGAGCGGTCTCGGCTTCCAGATCAGACATCATGAGTTTCCTATTTGAGGAAGGCCGCAGTATCGTCCCGTGTGGAGTATGGCCCTCGTATTTGGGTGCTTATAGTCCTAATGACAGAGCTAGACTTTGTTTCTGCGCTGAGGATAAAGTCAAAGGTCAACAATAAGTGACTGGATTAGGGAACAAGAGACGGCTTTCGACAGAGTAGTGTGGGCGAGTGCGACGAAATGTACAGTGCGCAAGGCTGGACCCGGTGTCCAGAGTAATAGCGCAGATCGCAAGGAATGCAAAAGGGCAAGTCGAGGAGACAATAGCACAATGGAGAGAGGAATTATAAAGAGTTCATGAATTGCGCCTGGCTGGCGTTTCATAATGGTGAAACGTCGTCTTTTTCCAATTGGGCTAAGCAAATTTTAATGGTAGCTTCCAAAAGAATTATGCATTCTTCTTTTCGCCATGTGGACTTCCTTTCAAGCTTGGTCGAAGCTATTGAAACCGCACTTGCGACTGTATTGAGAGTGATTTTGACTAAGAAATGTAGCATTCAAATAAGATCAAGTAATCCGGCTTTTACACTTTCCCTTGTTTCTTATCGTTTCATTCGTAAGATAGTTGAACGTACCCCGTACCCCGAAAGGTTAAGGCATCCTTTACTCGCGACTTTTGAGCGACTCTCCGAAATGTCTGGTGCTACATTAGAGCTGCGCGTCGTTTCCGAGCTCTCGGGAAACAAGCGCACGATATTTGAATCATCCTCTCTTTACTGCACTCCACATCAGCTGACCAAATAACATATCAGATTCTTGTCTGCCAAGCGTAGTAACAATCGATTAGTAGCAGGCCTTCTAAAATGTCGTCACTCCTACATTCAGACTCTGAGGATTCGTCTGAAGAGAGCTTTACAAACTCACTTGCGGAGCGAGACTTAGACAAACCTACCGAGGAGAAAGTCCCTCTTTCAACTTCCGTCATTTTAAAAAAAACACAGATTGTCACCTCGCAGGAAAAGGGACCAAAAGTGTCAATCAGAATTCTGGCAATCGGCTCAACCAAGGCGATACATCCTTCAGCATTCAATGTGGCCGGAACACAGACTGTAGCGACGATCCTGAAGTATTTGATGCGCAAATTAGGGCTCCACACTATTCACTTGTATGTGCTGAACTCGTTTTCGCCCACGCCAGACGAGAGAATAGGGCAACTATTCGAGATGTTCAATACGAATGGCGTACTCAATCTCAGCTACTGCGAAACGGTTGCGTTCGGCTAGAACTAAGACACGACTATTTGTTCATAATTTTAGCATTCAAACGGTATATTACAAGTACAAAAACTATTTGGGACCAAGAAGAACGAGGAAATACATCCTCGGGGTATCATAGTCTATCGAAACCAAGCTTTAGAATAAGGGCATAGAACATCAAAGAGGATATACATCAGACCGAAATCAAGACAAAACAGTCGGACTCAGTAGAAGATAAAGTTAGCCGAGCCAGAGCTGACGGTGAGGGTACATCCGTCAGAGCCGCTGCCACCCTTGTAGACACCTCCCTCGTAAGAGCAAGAGCCAACAGTAATAGAACCAGCAGTACCCTGGATCTTGATGTTGTAGTTAGGGGCCTCCTTGTTGTTAGGGTTAGGAATCAAAGACAAGTATGTGTTACCGCCAGTGTAGCCGGCACCGAGGACAACAGGGGCCCAGTTACCAACACCGGAACCAGCAGTTCCCCAAATACAACCATTCTCGACAGAGACACCGGCGTTGTTCACATAGTACTGGGTAGAAGTCTTGCCTCCTCTCCAGGTGAAGTAGGAGTCAGAGTCAACAACGGACACTGGGGCGGACGAGCCAGCTTGCAACAAGGTTGGGATGTTCATGTTCTCGGAACCAGGGTAGTCGGTTCTGCAGATGGCGACGTCTTGGTTGATCTGAGACACAAAGGTCGAGGTCTGCTTGCCCCAAGAGCACAAGAACTTCTCATTCGAGTTCGATCTGTACAACTTTCCAGCCTTACAGTACAAACCACCGACAGAGATACCGCTGGCTGGCTGCGAAGAAGGCCATTGGGTCTTGGACATACCGGCCTGACAAGCGTAAGAGCAGTAGAATCCATCTTGACAAGTGGAGGAGGTCTCACCGTTCTCGTTCATGATGGTGGAATAACCACCGTTCAATCCGGAGATCCAGTTAACACCAACGACACCCTGCCCGGTTGGCAAGGTGCTACAGTCGTGAACACCATCTTGGAACTCGACGGTTGGGTCGACGAAAGCGGAAAGGTCACCATAGCCGGACGAGGAGCCGGAGCTCGCGGCAGGAGCAGCGGCGGAAGCGGACGAGGAGGAGGCAGCACTGGCACTGGATGAAGCGCCTGAGGCGTAGCCAGAAAGAGCGGAAGCGGAACCGAAAGTGACGGTGGAAGCAGAAGCAGTGGCGGCAGAGCCAGAGGCAGAGGCCGTGGAGGTCTGGTCTCCATCGGCGTATTGGACAACAGTGACAGTGACGGCACGCTTGTGCTCGTGGTGTTGATGTTTACGCGAAGGGGCGGCCGAGGTAAGCGCCAAGAGGGCGGACAAAACAACAGCAGATTTCATTGTTGGCTGCGGAAAAAGTGGGATCTGGATAAGGAAAGACGATAGTTGGATAAGCCGTAAGGAGTGGGCGAAGGATCAGCTAAGTTGAAAAAGAGTGTGGGTCTGTCTAAATTTAGCGAATGAGAAGAAACAGAAAAAAGAGTTGTTTAGAAAACGGCCGGCGGGCTGGGAGAATAAAAAGGAGGCACATTCCAACGTCGCGAAGTGTGTGGGTCTCGCTGCGAGGGACGAGTGAAAAAAACAACTGAGATCGCAGGAGCGTGCAGGAAAAGTCGCGAGTCTAGACTCAGAAATGCGTGGTTTGTGCTTGTTTGGGCTCTAACGTCGCATATGCGGCATTGATGCTACAGGTACGTTCTTGCACATAGCAAGGGGCGCGGCAGCGTCGTCTTTATTCATTACACGACCCACAGCAGGCACCATTGTTTGACGGACTGGCTGAGGAAACAAGAAAAACTCACCGAAATTCAGAGGGCCTGGCCCAGTGCTAATTTGCACGCAGCCAGAAATCCATGCGCCAATCATGATGAAATCAGAGCCGCTACATCCGTGCTATATGTACGGACCACGGGCATCAAGTTGCTACAGGCGAGCTTACCAAACACTGCCCCTGTCACAAATCCTTCTTTCCACGCGATAACGATGCGAACGTCTCGTGCTTTATTTGCTGTCTTCGCGGTTTGCTGTCACAATTTTGTATACACCTCTTTGCCAGAAGGGGAAAGTGAGCTGATGCGAATTCTGGATAATGCGTGGATTCGCACAAACAGACCCGTACATCTCTTATTCTCAAACAACAAACGCACCTGCGTGCACTACTACCGTGGGTCGCACCCATTCTTGCAGGTGGCTTTTTTTACCCCTAAACGGCCCGATTCTGATCTCATAGCAAGTCATGTCTTGTCATCGTCGCTTTTCCGTTCTCGGACGTGAGCGAGAGCTGAGTCATTTGAAGCGCGAGAACTTGAGGGTTGTAGATTGTTAGCTATTGATATTTATTTACTTTCATGCAATTTTTTTGAGGTTAATAGCAAGCCTTGACTATCTCAACTGGCTCGATCCTTCTCGATATGTGAAACGTTCACAAGCATTTGAATTTTCGTGAGGACGAGCCTGGGTAATTCTGATGTCAAGAGTTCCCTGAATGCCGATCCAGGCCGGAACGCAAATGTTTGAGATCAACCTCAGGCATCTGGCCCCGAGATACGTTTTGCAGGCTAGACAAAGTGTTGCATCTGAGGACAATGCGTCGGGACCGAAAACGGTCGAAAGCTTTGCGCGCATATATCATCTCCTATTCATCCCATTTCGAGACTCTTGGTCAATATCTTGACAGTTCAAGGTTCTGTTTGTGATGTAAATCTGGCCATCGGTGTATCGCTGGAGTATACTTTTGTTATGTTCCTAGCAAGTCACTCGGCTTCGAAACTTACGAGCGTTCCTGAATGCAGACTGGCAAGCGAGTCTAGCCTTTTCAAGAAATTTTCAGTTGTAGTTACGTGATTGTGGTCACATGAAGCGATGCATTTTTCTCACGCATCTTTTCCAGGCTTGCTCTATAAGTTTTGCAAACCAATATTCGCTTGCGAATGGCAAGCTTATGAGATGAAATTTGATTCTTCTGTTTTTGCATCATCCAAAACTCCATGAAAACCCTTCATTCTTCTGTTGAAAGCCCTAGAGCTTTCGTTTAATTACATTTGATGATTATCATTTCAGGTATTTGGTGATTTTTGAATTGAAAAGTTTGCTAGATTAATTGCATATGCGCAGCATCAACATGCACACCATTTTCCGCTTTTGGGCGATTGCGGTATTAATCGGGACGCACCATCTCAATTTGTATTCTGATTGAACGAAAAAAATGTGGATCAAGATTATTCAAGAAAATTGTTTAAAACTGAAAAGGCAAACACCAATTCTTCACAAAAGCCATATCTTGCGAGTGCAAGTGTATTATATTATCAAGAAACAAAGCGGCGTGAGCAATGCATTCTTTCAAACTCGATTACAAAAAAAACCTATTCGAGCTGTGCATGCATATACGTGAGAAAAAAAAAAAGAAACTTTCATTCAAAGATCTGGCATCAGAGCGTTCCTTCATCTTCGATACCTAAATTGAACCAAGGATGCTGAAGTGCTTCGTGGGCGGTCATTCTCATACTTGGGTCAACCACAAACAATTTGCGGAGCAAGTCAATAAAAAACCACCAGAAGGTGAAATTTCCAAAGTTGATCAAACTCAGATTGTTCTGATAGTTCGTACTCAAAGAGTAGTCAAAATTAATGTTGAGTCCAATCCGCTCGCTGACGAACAAATCAATTCTGGAAAGCTGAGCAACACTCTTGACAAACTTCTCCGGTGTAGATGGCGAGGGGAATATCAAAGAAAGCAGTCTCTCGTCTGTACAATCATTATCAATGTAGCAATCGTCATTTTCCTCTAGTCCCGCCCGGTACGAGCCGGTTCTGCGAGTGTCGGCAGTGAAGAACTTTAATCCGCACTCATTCTCCTTCTCTTTCGAGCGCCTGACCATTTCCTTGCAGATTTTTTCGCCTGTGACTTTTTCAATCATGGCTAGATGCTCCAAATTGTCATGGGTACGAAAGACAGGCTCACCAATCAAGAGCTCAACTAGAATACAGCCAACAGACCACATGTCGCAGGGAAAGGACCAGCCTATTCCCAAGACGATCTCTGGGGCACGATAATGCCGTGTGCAAACAACAGAGGAGTGGTATTCATCATCAAATATTGCAGATCCAAAATCAATTATCTGAATAAGTGGATTATTGAGGATTCTCGAGAATTTAGGTACTTTCTCTGTCCTTCTCTTCTCATTCGAAGTGTTGAGCATCATGTAGCTTGATATTGTTGTACTACTTCGTAGAAGTTTTCGTTGATAGGAATCGTCGTGAAGTAAAATATTTTCGGGTTTGAGGTCAGTATGGATCAAGTTCAAATCATGGAAGTAGGTGACAGATCGTATGAGTTGCTTAGAGATTGCTTGAATGTGGGACCCCGGGTATGGTATGAACTTATTGTTTTCCAAAAAATCATACAATGAGATTTTCAACAAGTCAGTGACTATGCTGATATGGCCTCTGAAATCCAAGCATTCACGTAAATGTATGCAGTGATTCCTGTTCTCGTTGTCAAACTTTTTGAGAGTGGTCAACACCCTCAATTCTATCTTTGCGGCATCTCTGTATTTTGGAATATTCCGAATGATCTTGATTGCCACAGTCTCCCTGTTGATTTTGTCATAGCAAGCAACAACTTTTCCGAATGTTCCCTGACCCAAAAGCCTCTGAATGACAAATCTGTTTGCAAAAACGTCATTGATCTTGATAACATAGTGTCCATCTTCATCATCACAAGGTGGAAGGTTGAGCTTATGCGGAACAACATGCGTCTTGATGTTTCCCACCTTCGGGTGCTGAAGTATGTAATTGTTCGGGATTTTCTCATAGATGCACCTCACCTGAGGTAGTTGGGGGAGAGAATTGGTGCGCTGCTTTTTCATATTCATATTCTGCAGATGAATAGGCTCCGCTGCCTCTGAATTATTGACGTTGAACATGTTGTAGGCCTCCCAAACGTCTCTTTCCTGAAGCAAAAATGAGTCTGAATTATTTCGCCGCTGCCTCACATGATTGATACTCGATTTTAGCTTGCGTTCCTCCAAGAATACAACATCATCATTATCGTCTTCGAATATGTCATCGACCTCTCCGTACATGTCATCACATTCGTCCTCCTCGACGAGAGCGCTCTCGTGATTTACGAGGTCAACCGCACCGTCAAGACTGAATTTCTGAGAATTGCCCACAAATTCAATATTTTGTCGGCTTGTGCTGTTTGCCGAGACGGTGTCGCTGGCTGCAGCCTTTCTGGAATGATCAAGATTATCACTAAAGCCCCTGGGCCTTTTTCTGTTTGTGATCATTGACATTTTGGCTTTGCAAGATACAGATATCGTCGTTTGGAAGGAGAACCGTTACAAGTTTTGTCCTGTAAAACCAAGTGACACTCAAGAGTAACCGAGGAGTTTAAAATGTAAAGACAAAGTGATTCTCAATTAGTTCTTTTTAGTGTGACCCACTTATGAAATCTAGGCCGTGCTTCTCGTGCTATCAAAAAAATCGTATGGCTAGCACACCGAGACACGAATCTTTTTTGTTTTCAGATTTCGTTGGAGTTGAGAATAGATGGTGTTGATAGCACGTCTGAATTGAATGCTTTTGAAATCAAATTCCAGAACTCAAACTAAACGAGAGCAGGTCCAACCTCAAGGTTCATTCGCTGAACAGCTGTGCCAAAGCTGATTTTATAGATTATTTGCTCGTTGTCAACGTGTACTATTGTACTAGCAATATCAAGCGTGTGGAATTCCGATGCAAAAAGGCGAGTAGCTTTCTCGGATTTAGCTAGACAAGTTCGGTTTTATACCTTCAATGAATCGAAATGTGATCCTCGTGTCGAAGTACACCTTGCTTTTGAACCCTAGTCCGCTGATAGAGGTATGGCCGCACCGTCAGATAAGTGGTATCAGATAACAAGGCTTCAGGGGCCTGTGGGCGTGCGCGGGCTAATTACGGACAGCCCGGCCAGCCAGCTTGTACAAGCTGGGCCAGTGCAGCAACAGAAAATGGAGCAAATCGACAAAGCCAAAAGTTTCATACAAAATTTCACTCTGCACTTCTAAATACTTGTAATCTTTACCCAATTCCAAGCTAAATTCGTATATTGCATTGCAGAAGAAAGCTGCTCTTTACTTCATTTAATCAGTGCGAGTGTTGAATAAACATTGACGACGGATTCCTTCATGCTTTAAAAAACGCAATCTCGCTTGCCATAACTTGCTAAACAAGTTATAATCTTTTTCTTTCCGACGTTCCGATTGATGCATCATGGCTATAGCTCAGTTTCCATACTTGACAGGACTACTTTATACGCGTGGGAGTGACCACGTGTTTGTAAAACTTAGATCAAACAGATCGCCGAGACTCTAGCAAATCGGAAGCAAAACATATATAAAACTCAGATCTACTCAGAACGTTAAGTGTGCGAGATTCTATCAAAAAAAATGGTTGAGACTTAGAAGTCACCTTTGCAATTTCGGCACGCGCACGTGAACCAGACCTTCTTCTCGCCATCAAATAAAAATGTCGCGCCGTGAGGCACACCTAAGTAAATCAGAAACCTTTGCTCCCCCAACATCACCCGCAATTAGAGAACTTCTCGATTTCGAACCAAATGAAGCGCCAAAACATCATATTATTTGGAGCGATAAAGGTCTTAAGTCATTACGTGGAAGTAAACATTCATGCACAAGCACCGAACAACAACATGAAAGTTCGTGCGAAGCTCTAAACGCGTGATAGGCGAATCTCACAGCACAATAGGAGTGAACTTTTTTACAACGCGATAGCAGCGGGAATCCGCCCGCCTCCTGATTCGCCACAAGCTTGTTTGACGTCAACGAGACATGCGACATTAGACGTTCAGCAGGTTGAGACAATCATATCTGAACAAAGTTTAGGAGGTCATCCCACATTCGAGTGATAGCCATCACGAACTGACACACAAGCGCTCGAAAAAATATTAACAAAGTTACCTGCATTTTTGCAAGATGTGTAAGCCAATTGCTTGGGTTAGTTACTCGCACTTGAATGCGGGACCTCTTTTGGCACGAAGAAAACTCGGCGGTTGCGTCCCTTACGAGCGCGAAAACCGACAAAAAGAAACGGGCCGTCACGCAGGCCGTGGATAGGAGTCAACACGCCGAGCTTTAATTTGACCATGAGCTTTTCGGCGAGACTTGCTGCCAAACTAGTCAACTACGTAGATTTATCAAGGTACCGCAAACTGAGTTTGGGGATAGCGATCCGATGGCCTTTGTCTTTGAATTCAAAAATCGGTGATTCTTTTATGAAAAGCGTGCGAGCTTTCTTTGCCATATGTCCTTCCTCTAAGGAAACCTCTCGTTGCACTAAGGGCGCGAAACGGTTCCCCATGGGTATAGAAATTTGATTGGGAAAAGGGTCAAAGGAAGTAAATAAAAACGAACACACAACTATAATAAAGAGAAAGTCCTTCAGATATGGAACTCCGATTGAGATGCCGTTACCAGATTGCTACTCATGTAACGTTTGTGCGGCAACGACTTGCCACAATGGAGTTCCGCATCCCAAAAATTGAGCGCGCTAAAAGTGGCGAACCACAGTCCATCAAACGCAAAGATCGGACTTGTTTTTTGGACCATGAGACAAGAAAACGCAATCTTTGGGGTGACGAGACCCTCTCTGCAGTTTCTTGCGCGGAACCCCGACGAATCAAACTGCAGTCCGTTGGCTCTCACCATTCCATGTGCCTGAAAACCTGCATACATAAGCAGTCCCTCTTTGCTTTGCATGCGAATCCTGAACATTATTTGGACTCGTTGCGATGTATGTCAACTTTTTACAACTCCGGGTGCCCTCAAGTGGTCTAACATACACGACAGCCACGCATAGAGGGTTCGGCGGACGCCGCTTTCTTTTTTTTGGTCCAGGACTTATATTCTGCCCCTCCCGGATCATCCTTCCCTTCCACTACTCTTTTCCTTGATCGATATCAAATATTTTTACCCACACACTTCCTACAATTTCAAACACTTTTAAGAGCTCCCAGCTCCTCTACAGCAATCATCTGCTTCAAAAAAGGATTTATCGAATCATCCTATCTTTGAGCACTTGTCTAACCCGCCAATATTTCCTTCTTGACACCCCTTCTAAACCACTCACATCCCACATTTCATGAACAAGGACATATGACCGAGATGACTCCGGTGTCTAACAGATTGAGTATCAGATATCTAGATAACTTTCCCGTCGACGAGGTAAACACCTCAAGTGAAGTGCCCGTCGCGGCTCCTGAGTCATTCCAGAATGATCCCAGCGACCCCATGTCAAGTCGCCAGAAGACACATCAACATTCGAAGGAAAAAGTCGAGCAAAATGAGCTGTCGAACGATGCTTCGAACGAAACTTCAGATTCGGAGAATGTCAATATGCAAAAACCGCTTACGTCTCAAAACTTGGCTGCCCAAAATCAGGAGAATAGTGATGCTTCTGGAAGCTCAAACCCGCCATTGTCCTCATCAAACACTTCTCCGCCAACAGGAGAAGACTCCGGAGGAAAATCTGCAATGAGCACAGAGGCAACCGAGCTTAATTCTGCAAATGTAGATGCTCCTTCCAAAACGGCACTACCCAAGAAGTTTTTCTGCAAAGTCTGCAACCAGGGCTTCACGAGGAAACACAATATGGTCAGTCATGAAATGATTCACACCACGATCAAGCTTCATCGGTGTCCAAACTGCAATCTTCTGTTTCGGAGAATACATGATTTGAAGCGTCACGAAAAGCTACACACCGGAGAAAAACCGTATCATTGCGAAAGCTGTGACCGTAGTTTCGCCAGGCCTGACGCTCTCACAAGGCACTTGAACTCTCCTCATGCCTGCAGCGGCGTCAAAGACCACGATGAGAGTCCTCAACGTACACAAACTAGCAACACGTCGTCATCTTCATACCAAGCTTCGAAGCTCAAGCATGCGATTCAACTTGCAAATGATGAATCAGTGGGACCCCCCAGCTCCAAGAAAGCTCATACGGGATTTAATGAAGAGCAGCTGTTGCCACTCGGCTCAGAGTCGAGCTCTGCCTCGCTTCTTGCTACAGGCAAGACAACGATGTCTGATCAAGATTCAGGCGCCACGTCATCGGGGGCTGATAGACCTCTTTTGTCAGGACCAATGAGTGAGTCCACGAAAGGGTTTTACGCACCATCATCTAGCATCAGCGGGGATTCCAACGACAATGTTTCCCGGCCAAATCTTGAGATCAACAGATGGCGATCGCAACAAATGCATAAGGGTGAGAGGGTTTCTGAGAATATTGTGAGAGACCTCATGCAAAAACAGGCTCTCAGGACAACCGGAGGTCCAGCTGTCTTTGCTGGAAACGACTCAAAGCTGGCGCAAGATACACGCCATGCACCAGCTGGTGCCATTTCTCAACAGCCTCCTCTAACGCGGCCGACTCAACAGTTCCATGGGTCTTATAGTCCATATCATCGCCTGAATGCCAGTATGAACAGTATGGCAATGTTCAACAAGACCGGGTATCAGCCTCGTGACATAGGTAGAACCATTGTTGCTGACAGTGCAATTAGACCAGGATTGCAAGGCTATGGCTCCGATCTACAACCACAGCAGCAAAGTGAAAAAGGGTCTCCTCAGTCTCAGCCAGAAGGCACTTCACTATCTCATTCGCATCCAGCATACCTCAACAATATGGATCAATACGCGCCGTATCAGTCACGCCACACGCTGTATAATAATGGACCCCTGATGGTGCCTCAAAATGCGTCGCTTCCGAGTGCTGCGTATAATTCTACGGGCCCACTGTATATATCTGTCGTTGGGAGTAACGATAACTGGCAACAGAATGCCCCTCCATATCCGCCTCCTGGCAATGAATTGCGGCCGAGTAGGTCCGCTTATCCCAGCTGGTCAGAAACCAATGCTGAAAGACTGGACATTGAGTCTAAAGCTCCATTTGCCATGGCTCCCGAGTATGTGCGTCTTGAGGCATATTACGAATTACAAGGCCACGCCGATAGCTTACAGATGCGGATCACAAGTCTAGAGCAGCGCATGGAGATGCTCGAGGAAAAAATGAAGCGCGACGCCGCCAAATTGCAGAAAAGGCTGGAGAAGAAAGCAAAGAAGAAAAGCAAGAAGGCTAGCACGAAATGAGATCATTTTTAGCTTGTGGACGGCTATCTGAGAAGACGTGGTATTTTCTTCTCATGTAAAGGACGCAGCCCACACTGATGCAAATGAGGTCAGTTTTCAGTCACCGGTTCACGAAGTATGGTTTCACCTTATGCCTTATGATTTGTAATGTAGGGAAATAAATTCTCTCTGTAGTCTTCCTAGAGCGTGCATATGTGTAGGCTATATCTGATCGTACGCCATTTTGCGGCATGCGCAATCAGTCTTATCGGTTGCCGCGCTTGGCGCGCACTTGACCACGTGATCCGCCGGGCATCCCTTGAGCATTAACCTCCCTATCCGAGAGGCGAATCCTCATTTATTAGCACAACACCCCCATCACCAACTAACCCAAATTGTCTCCTCCCCATCTATTTCGACTTTGTTTTCAATTTCCCAATCTCACTGAAAATTGAAAAGTTCAAAATCGGAAAAACTCTAGTAAGATCGTGAATTCAGCTCATCTTTTTTTGATCTGTTTCCCCATACTTACTGTGCCAAGTGTACCCCTGAGCCCTCAAGAAATAAGATACAAGAAGTGCTCATATTCAACCGCCACACCACCCTGAATCCAAAGGCTTGTTTCATAAAGCAAGCAAAATCACCTACAAGGGTAGCTTTACAAACTCAAATTTACTTCAATGTCTTCGACTACAGACGAGGATTGGTCGATCATCTCCTCCTCAGATTATGAGGATGATCTGAGCTCGGCTCTGTCTGTGTCTCGCCACGGCCATTCTAAGGACGACGCTGACAATTGTAATTACGATTTGGCGGCTGCAAGTGTATCAACCGTTCGTCCAGACTCGAAATCAGACACCTTTGCTGGCCTTCAGTTTGGAGCGTCGTTTGTCTCAAACCCGGATTTGGCCCAAGGAGGGGGCTCGGCTTTGCGCCTGAATGTGGCCCTGGGGAGCGGCTCAGATTCGCCCCGCGAGTGCGAAACTGGGGGCGCGCCAGGCACTCAACAGACTCTAGCGGCCCCGAGCGAGCGGCGCTTCGCACAAATGTTTGGGCCTTGTGCCGCCGCGCGCCAAGCTAAGGCATGCGCTCACCACTATTTGCGCGAAACTAATTTCGCTGTCAAGACCACGCTGCGGGAGATATTCAATCGTCCACTTGCGCTGTTGCGTACTCAGTGTGAGCGGTTACGGACCTCGCCGCTTCGTACTGCGTCTTTGACAACTTTGCGCTTCTTAGAATCTCAGAAGCATTTTCTTCTCTACTTCGTTCTTTTGGCTGCTATAACGACGGTCACTGGAGGCTGCATCACGGCAAGTTTCTGGACTGCGCGTCACCTGTACACGGGCCCTGCTCCATCAATCGGCTTCTTCGAAGGTTTTTCGAAGAAGTCAAGTTGCTATCATGGTGGCAACCATAATGCCCGCATGTGGGCACAGAAAGCAAATGTGCACTTCGTCGAGTGGAAGAATTACGTCTTGAAGCAGTCTTTGAACTTAGTCGATCTAGTTCTCTACGAGAACCGCCGTGAGATCAAGGAAGGTTGGTTCGGTCATAGATATCAACAGGTCTCCACCCGGGAATTAAGGATTCACAAACTATGGACGGGTTTGAGCAACCATAGCTGGCGTGTGATTTCGGCTATAGGCGAGAGTCAAATTCTTGTCGCATTGGGTGAACAATTCTCGATGGCACGGATCTCGGCCACTGTCAGGAGCATTCACCTGGAAATCAGAAATTTGGCTCTGGATCCAGTCTTGAAAGCCCAAATCGAGCAATGGATGTCCAATCTCGTCGTTTTTGGTACGAGATCAACTCACGTATTGAAGGATTTGTCAATGAGACGTTGGGTCGACTTAAAAAACTTTTGGAATTATAGTTCCAGAGCTGGCTCTGGAATTCTCGTTGACGTTTGGGAGTCCAAGAGCGTTTCTATTGCAACCATCAAAAAGCAAATTTTGTCTCTGGTGTATTCTCTTAACACCAGAAAAGAGTATCTTATGAACAATCTTGAACTTTGCGCCCTTAGATCCCTGAAGGTGATGCCATTCTTTCGGCTGATGGCTTCGGATTTTCAGGCGCACCTCGACGCAAGAATGAATAGCACATACTCGACTAATTTATTAAAGGAAACATCTATGAATGGACTCCTGCTTCTCAACAAACGGCTTCAAATGGCGGCCTTGGACGCTTATCGCTTCTCAAAGTTCCTTACTGAGTCAGTTAGGCGCTCGGCAACTCAACTGAATTCACCTTAGTGTTTGAAAATTCCTAGCCGGAGATGGTTTTTGCCGAATCATCCTCATACGGCCGGCGAGCAAGCACAATCATGATTCAGGAGGATTTGCTGATCTTTGATTCGACCTACGCTTGTGCTGTTGAGACTTAAATTGTGTTTTATGGGCATAATTTTACTGATTTCATGACGATAATCAGTGTGTCGATCTCGCACTGAACATTGAGATCGTCCTCGCAGAACCAAAAAAGGTCAGTGCAATTAAGGTGACAAGGATCGTCAGCGGCGAAAGCATTATGTCAAACTCCCATGGCAACGAGCGGCGAAAATCAAAAATCCTCGCGATTGCAGACGTCTACCGAAGTGGTCATATCGACTAGCCGAGACCTGCTTGTGTTGGAAGAGTGAGGACCTAATTTGCGTGCTCCAGTCTTATTTTTATATTTTAATTCCTTGTTTGCTTTTTTTCCTCGGATTTCTCATTCTTGTAGATTTCTCCAATATCAAGTGCTAACTCGCCCATAAGATGCTCACCATACGCAAAAGCTCCAACATTTCTCGCATTGTCGGGGCCGGAGTTCCACTAATAATTTGAGTCGCACACGGCCCAATTCGTCGTCCACTCTCAACAAAAGTTTGGCTTCTGGATACAATCTCCTTAGACCCAAAAGCTAGTTCTATCACAGAGAATGGGTATGTTTGAACTATCTTCCATCTGGCTAATCATAGTACGGTATGCTGAGTATACTAACCTCCGAAGGAATCCCTAAGTTTTTCCGGTTCATTTCCGAAAGGTGGCCATTAATTTCCCAGCTTATAGCTGGGGACAATATCCCAGAATTCGACAATTTGTATCTCGACATGAACTCTATTTTGCATACTTGTACACATTCAGATGATGATACTTTGCATCGTATGACAGAGGATCAAATGTACCTGGCCATTTTCAATTACATTGACCATTTATTCGACATTATCAAGCCGAAGGAAGTGTTTTATATGGCGATCGATGGCGTTGCTCCAAGGGCAAAAATGAACCAACAACGAGCTCGTCGATTCAGAACAGCGTACGAAGCCGAGCAAAACTTGCGCAAAGCCGTGAGCCAAGGCGTCGAGATTCCGAAGGAGGATCCCTTTGACTCGAATGCCATCACGCCCGGTACCGAATTCATGGCAAAGTTGACCGAGAATTTGAAATACTTCATTCATAAGAAGATGTCTGAGGATTCACGCTGGGCTAATATCAAAATCATATTGCTGGGACACGAGGTCCCTGGTGAAGGTGAGCACAAAATCATGCAATTCATCAGAGCCATGAAATCACAAAAGGACTACAATGCAAACATGAGACATTGTATCTACGGATTGGATGCCGATTTGATTGTTTTGGGGCTTGTTACACACGACCCTCACTTTTCCTTGCTCAGAGAAGAGGTCACCTTCGGTCCTAGATCGCGTAAAAAGAGTGGCGACGTGCATGATCAGAAGTTTTTCTTATTGCACTTATCTTTGTTGAGGGAGTACATGGGATTAGAGTTCCAAGATTTGAAGGGACAGCTCACTTTCGAATATGACTTTGAAAGAATTTTGGACGACTTCATCTTGATCATGTATGTCATTGGAAACGATTTCTTGCCTCACTTGCCAGACTTGCACATAAATAAGGGTGCTTTCCCTCTTTTAATTGGCGCATTCAAGCAGAGTATAAGGCACATGGACGGCTATCTTAACGAGGGTGGCAAAATCAACTTTCAGCGATTGTCCATCTGGCTTGACTACTTGTCGGAGTTTGAGCTCGAGAACTTTGAGAAAGACAGTGTTGATGTCGATTGGTTCAATAAAAGACTCGAGGATATCTCGATAACAGGCGAAAAGAAGAGAGAACGCACTGGTAAATCCCTCATCTTGAAGGACGAAAAGACCTTGGTGCAGATCCTCAAAGATTGGTTTTTAAACACTGCTACGAAGCCCATTGCTGAGCTCACAGAATTGGCAAACCAAGGAAAACTCTCTTCATTCGCTTTGCCTGCAAAATTAGCTCGGAACAACTTGGAATTCTTGAAGAGATTGGCTACGGAAACAGGGACTCTTTTGGTACACTCTCGGTCCAATGACACCTACGAGGCAATAGTTGATGTCGATGGTATTTCTCCATATGAGACTGAGGATGAGTATAAGTCCAGAGTCACTGATATTCGCAAAACAATCAAGCATTATCAGTCTTCGAATACCTTCGCCACCGATGAGTTGATGAAGGAGGCAAAGGACTTATACAATCAGAAATTTGTCGAGTCGAAAGACAAGTATTATAAGGACAAGTTGCATTTTTCGATTCATGACGACAAAGAAATGGTCGAGCTCACTAGACATTATTGTGAAGGGTTACAGTGGGTATTGTATTACTACTACAAAGGATGTCCTTCTTGGAATTGGTATTACAAATATCACTACTCTCCTAGAATCTCTGACATCAACAAGGGAATCCAAGATATGATAGCAAAAGATGAGAAAGAAGTGCAGTTCGATCTCGCGAAGCCATTCAAGCCTTTTGAGCAATTGATGGCTGTCTTGCCGGCCAGATCAAGAAAACTAATTCCCGATATTTACAGATCATTGATGACAGATGAGCGTTCTCCAATCATCGATTTCTATCCTGAAGAAGTCGACGTCGATCTCAACGGAAAAACTGCATCGTGGGAAGCGGTTGTCTTGTTGAGTTTCGTTGACGAAAAGCGCTTACTCGAGGTCTTGAAGCCAATTGAGAAGAAACTCAACCCTGAGGAGACTAAAAGAAATTCTTACGGAAGGGACATCGTTTTTATCTACAACCCTCAAAACGACTCAATGTACCCAACTCCGCTTCCTGGGTTCTATCATGACCTTGAGCATGACAAGTGCTACGAGGAAACTTTGGCACTTCCACCAATCGATCCCAACTTCAAGTTTGAGCTCCCTAAAGGCGCAAAGTTGGGCAAAGACTTGTTGGCTGGCTTTCCAACTCTTTATACCTTGCCCTTCTCGTCACGATTATCTCTTGAAGAGGTCAAGGTTTTCAATGCCCCATCGAGGTCTGAATCCATGATTTTGACTTTGAGCAACCACTGGGGAAAGTTTTCTGTAAACCAGTTCATCAACAAATTCGTGGGCAAAATTGTATACAGCAAGTGGCCATTTCTCAGTGAATCCAGAGTCGTCTCGGTGTGGGACTCAGAATACAAACACGAATATTACAAACAAGGTAATGAGAGAAAGGTTGTTTCTGAGCCATTGACTCCCGGAGAACTCATTGAATTCCGTACTAATACCAAGAGCTTGGCTGCCGAATATCAGAAGACACAGGGTGTAATTGTTGGTCCTATTGAAGCCGTTGTATTCGTCCAGAGAGTAACGGGGCTAGTAAGAACACAGAGAGGCGCATACGCAAAGACTTTTTCGGAACACCAGGAGCCATTCCCCATGCAGCTCATCGTTGATACTGTGCGGAATGAAGATCAAAGGTATGCGAGCAGGGGACCAGTTCCTGTTGAGGAAGAATTCCCTAAAGACTTGCCTGTTGTTTTCTTGGGCGCCTTTGCTTATGGTGCACCTGCACTCATCGCAGGGCATACGTCTCCTGACAAGCTCAACATTAGAATTGACAAGATCCAGTCTACCTTAGAGCCAAATATCGGCAAAAAGAGATTAGAAATTGAGAATAAGGAGATCAGATACATGCCATCTTTTGAAGTGGCCAAAATCTTGAAAATATCGGGATACTTCTTATCGAAGATAACAGGGTCTTTCATGTTGAAAGATGGTGGAAGCAAGGTGAACATTGGCTTGGATATAAAGTTTGACAGTCGTCGGATTAAAGTTCTTGGATACTCGAGAAAATCTGGAAAGTTTTGGGAGTTTTCGCCATTGACAATACAACTCATCAAAGAGTATAGAGCGAAGTTTCCTAAATTTTTCAACACATTGCAAAACTTGAAAAATCAAAATGACATGCCAAAGATTTCAGAGGTCAGTGATAGCGCCGAGATCAAAGCTATATCACAGTGGTTGAAGAAAGCTAAAGCTGATATGCATCAAGTATCCTTGGAGTCTGAATCCTTGACAAAATTCAGCATCACAGCTATCGAAAATTTCATGGATGAATACATCAGTAGGCCCTTACCTTTGGAGAAGAAGGATGTGAAAGGAGTCCCAATGCAGGCAGTGATTAATCCCAGCACCTCCTCTCAGTTATTGAGAGCACAGAGGTTCGATTTAGGGGACAGAATTATCTACGTTCAAGAATCTGGAAAGGTGCCCAAGTTGAGCAAAGGTACCGTTGTTGGTATCACTGCTGAGGGGAGACACACCTATCTTTCTGTTGTTTTTGATGTTCCACTTGTTGGAGGTAACAATATGGGTGGCAAATTAAGAACCAACAGAGGTACTGTCGTTGACTCGTCATTGGTCTTGAACATCACCAACAAGCAACTTCTTTACCACTCCAATGCGTCGAAAGGCAAGAAGCCTGTCAGCAACTCAGAGAGACAAGCGAGAGCCAAAAAAGCGGAACAGGCTAAGCTCAAGGCCACTGAGGCAGAGCAAATTGCTTCTAAAGAGAGAAACGCTAAAAAGACAAATGAGATTTTGGCATTGTTGAAGAAAGATGCTCAACCGTCCGAGGAGAAGCCTCTTGACGAGAGCAAGACAACACTGGAGACAAAAGACAATGGTAAACATGAGCTGGAGAATGTTCATGACAATGCTGCTGTCAAGCAGATCTATGGTCAAATCTACAACAATGTCATGAGCCAGGGCCAAGTTTTGGGAGGCGCCCCACATCCATTTCCGCCTCCAGTTGGCGGCCAGATGTTGATGACACCCCAAGGCCATCCAATTCCGATTGTTCCAGGTATCCCCTTGCCTCCTCAATTTATTCAGCAGCAGCAACAACCGGTGCATAATCCACCTGTGGGGTTTCCTCAGACGCCTGATCAAATCAATGGTGGTGTGCATTCCAATTCCAATGGCGATGTACTGAGCCGCGGGGGTAGAGGACGAGGCGCTGGAAGAGGTGGACGTGGTGGACGAGGCGGACGAGGAGCCTTCCGCGGAAGAGGAAGAGGCCAGACGAAGTTGCAAGAGTAATTACTAGGCCTCTTTGTGACTGAAAGGGGGTTCTGCTATACTTTATAGTGCTTTGTTCGAGTTGAGATTGACTTTATTTACAAGATATATTTGAGTAGCGCAGCATTTAGTTTTGGTCTCCTGGCGGCTTGATCTTTTTAGAGTTTTCGAATTTGGGCTGGGAAGTAACAGTGTCTCCGGGCAAATTTACTAATCCAAGCAGGTCCCAATCGGAGTTCTCCATGAGTTGATTATCCATCCTACATCCGAGATACTTCTTAGCTAGCACCCGGCAATTAGGTGCATTTTTGTTTTCTGTGAACTTCATACACTTGAGATAGTCCATCATTTGTTGCTTGCACTCACCGAGGTGGTCCAAGGGAAATGACCCTCTCTCGGGCGGGGTAGGAGTCCACGACCTGAAATTTCCACCTTGACTGTTAGCAAACGATTGTCATAATATGCGGGGTAGAATTTTACTTACCTGGAGCACCACTGGCCATTATCAAAAAGAAGGTTCCGACTGAGTTGGGAGAGGAAGTTGAGCGATTGAATTTATTGAGGGCTGCGGAGCAAATGACGAGCACGTGAGCAAAGTCGAGAACCACGAAATTTTCGGTTCACTGAATCTTTTTTGTCATTCGTGAGTTATCGAGTGGCAATTTATCATGGAAGAAAGTGTTATCATCTGCATGGTATCAAGATCATCCTTATGTTTTTTTTTTCTGTATTTTCTCTTATATTCAATCGATTCTAGCTAAAGCTCGTCAGTCTTCAAGAAGCTCAAGTCTGCAGTTACTAGATTAGATAAAGAAGCGATCGGTGTAATGTTCTTCTCACATGAATTTTGGACATTAAAAATAAGAGTACAAATGTTTTAGCTTTTGGATTTGACTTATGAACTGAAATGCAACGCCGATCCGCCCAGAACGACGGAGGGCCGTAATCATATCGAAAAGTATTGCATGCGCAAAAGTACGAATGGAGCTGAATGGATAGTTTCGAGTCGAGAGGACTATTTAAAGCCATGCCCTTAATTAAAACTGGGCAAAAGGAAACAAAATATTCTGTTTTTTGCAAAGACAGAAAGAAAATTACGATGGGGCTAAACACGATTTTTGAGGATTCTTCTGTATTTATCATAAAATTACACCTCAATCAGCACCTCATAGAAACAACCTCGAAAGTTCAAATTGATTAGCATAAATCGAAAAGCTGCCGCTTTTGAGTGAAACTTACATGATTCTTCCAGCACTCACAGAAGCCAGAGACACTAGTAACTAAGATCACCAAGTAATCAATTACCTTGTTGAATCAATATCATTTCACGCATGAACGATTGATTAAACTGCACACATAATTAGGATTTAGGACACGTGATCGCCAGCTTTTGGTGTAAATTTACTTTTGGTCCTCATCTTGCCTGGTACAGACTGAATCTTTCTTGCTCCCTTACAACCGGAAAATTCTCTTTCTCGTAAATTGGTATAAACGAACTGTGAAAATGAGATGCTTTCAAAAGCGTCGCGTCGTACATCAGGCTGCGTCAGTGTCTTCACACAGTCAGTTGGTCACGCGGGTGCTCTCGGGATGACTTCCGCGTACCCGTCACCCGGGCCAGGAAGTGCGCTTACCCCAGATCGCGCTGACTCACCCCGCTCCTCGGATGAGCGGACCTGACTCTTTTTGGAATACTGGTCTTGCAGTCAGAACACCTAGCAAAAAGAGAAGAGTCCTTTGTACGCTCGAAAAGCCCGAAACCACATTGACTAGCGGAAGTATAGGAAAATCAAAGTCTCTTTTATTATGTGCTTGTAAATATAGGCGATACTTTAGCTTCAGTATCCTTTTGCGATTCAATTCTTTCGGCGTTTGTGACAGCATGATTCATTTTCTCCATTTAGTATTTTTTTCCGAGGCGCGCGAAACCAAGCAGACCCCATCGTAAAGCCGAGGACCATGTCTGAGAGGCCTGCTAAATGAATAAAATAATATTCGAAAAATCTTCAGCGGTGCATTGTTTTTCTTTCTGTGGAAAACACTTGACTGTGTGTGTTTCTGGGATTTGACTCTCTCTGCTTCTGAAAGAAATTGCAAGTCTAAATTGTGTAGGTGCGGAGTCACAATAATCAAGTGCGACTGCAGTTTGGACGGCCGAAAAAATTGGCCAAGACCACTCTAGCGGGAAAAAAGAAATTTGTCGGCTCAGAGTTTTTCGCCCGGTGGTAAACTTTCACATTCAAGAAGAAGCCGTATAACTCACCCGAGATTGCGCCTCTTGCTGCATTGAAGCATAATTTCTTCCAAGCAATCAAATTGTTTCTCCCCAGCATTCGTTTTCACCTGCTTTCGAATTCTCTAAGATCTAGACACGTTCCCCAGAATTCGCTTAAAAGTTTGCATGCGCTTCTGATCAGGTTAATACAATCCCCATCAAGATGACCACACAACTAAAAGCCAAAGAGATTTTCAATCAATTTGCCTCTGCGCCCGAAGGGTCGTCCGCAAAGGTGCTTTCGTTTCCTGAATTTGCAACAATCTTGTCGCCATTTCCCAACGATTTGCCGAAGCAGTCGTATGCATTGCTCTACTTGATGGCCGACAGAGGAAACAAAGGTTTTGTTGACGAACAAGATTTTGTCGTATTCATCGAACTGTTGACTTCTGACGATGGAGAGTTCAAAGTCTTGTTCAACAGTCTCGCCAACAACAAGAAACTGTTAACTTACACTGACTGCGTGGGCGAGCTTTCGAAATTGAACCAGGCAATTGACCCCGATTACCAAATGAAAAAGAGGAAATTCAACTGGACGTATTTGGAGCGTTTCTTCTCGCCCAAGGGCGAGATTGATTTCTTGGACTTTATCTCGCTCGTCAACAACTTACCAGTGACAAAATTGATTGGAGGCTTTGAGGTGCTTTCTGGAAGATCTGGTGTCATTGACAAGGATGGCTTAGCTCATTTGCTCAGCACAAACCTCGACCATAAATTGTCTACTCGTTTAAAGGACAATTTGCAAACCTTACCCGACTTCTTTCATAAGGACTCGTTTACCTTGTCGAACGTCATGTTGGTGTATAACTGTTTGAACAAATTGGACTTGATAAACGAGGTCATTGCGAACACTCCACCAACCACCACAGACAAAGCCGATATCCTAATCAACAAAAAAGACTTGCATGATCACTTGAACGATCATCTCTTGAAGTCGTCGAATTTTAAGCCCATCACCACGCCTGAGTTGGACATGTTGTTCTTTTTGATCAACAGAGATGAGGAAACCATCAGCAGAAGAGAGTTAATTTCATGCTTGAATCCAAACTACTTGAACAACATCCACACTTTGCATTCGATCTACGGACATCCGGCCGCACAGCCCGTGACAAATGACAATTTCTCCCTCTGGCCGATATTCGACTCCATGTACTCTTTCTTCTTGGGTTCCATCGCTGGGTGTATTGGTGCAACAGTCGTATATCCAATCGACCTCATCAAGACGAGAATGCAGGCTCAAAAACACAAAGCATTGTACGATAACTCTTTTGATTGCTTGAAGAAAATTCTAAAGCATGAGGGACCTAAGGGATTGTACTCGGGTTTGGCTGCTCAATTGGTGGGCGTTGCTCCCGAGAAGGCGATCAAATTGACAGTCAACGATTTAATTCGTAAAATAGGAACAACGGAAAAAGGTACCATTACCATGGGTTGGGAGATTCTCGCCGGCTCGTCTGCTGGTGGATGTCAAGTAATCTTTACAAATCCCTTGGAGATCGTGAAGATCAGATTACAGATGCAAGGAGGTGCTCCTCTGAAACCATTGGCTCCAGGCGAAATACCCAAGAAAAGACTCACCGCTGGTCAGATTATCAAGCAATTGGGACTCAAAGGGTTGTACAAAGGAGCAAGTGCTTGCTTGTTGAGAGACGTTCCTTTCTCTGCGATTTATTTTCCAACCTACGCCAACATTAAGTATCATTTGTTCAATTTTGATCCCCATGACCCAAACAAGAAGCACTCGCTCAATACATGGCAGTTGTTAGTTTCTGGTGCAATGGCCGGTGCCCCCGCGGCTTTCTTCACCACTCCCGCAGACGTCATAAAGACAAGATTGCAAATGGAAGCGAAGAAGGGTGATATCAAATATAGAGGGATCACCCATGCTTTCGGGACTATTTTGAAAGAAGAAGGCTTCAGTGCATTTTTTAAAGGCTCGCTTGCTAGAGTGTTCAGATCCTCCCCTCAGTTTGGTTTCACTTTGGCTTCTTATGAACTTTTGCAAAATTTGTTTCCGTTGCATCCACCCAATACTAGAGACTCGAACTTCAAAGCTGTGAGTGGATACCCCGGCGTGTACGACTTGTCCAATGACCAAGTGTACAACAGCAATTCGAGAATCATGTACTTCAATCAAGATCAATTGTTCCAACAACACGGCTTGAAATCTAAAAGCGGGTTATCGAACGCTTTGGTGAGTTTACCCGCTGATTATGTCTACAAGTCTCTGGATGCCGTGAAATTATTGATGGATATCGATTACAAGTTTGGAAACTTTGATTACGATGCTTATTCAAAGTACATCAAAACATAGAGGATATTTTTGAAGTGCTGGCTCGACAGAAGTGTATAGAGTGAAAATGGACCTTTTTCATATTCAAGTATGTTCACTAGTCCTGATGTATATTAACCATAGGCTAAATGGATGAATAAGCGTAATTTTTATGCACATCATTTGTGATACCAAATATAAGGATAATCGTAACCCATCTTTGCGCCCCTGTTTGTAGATACTCCTCACTATATCACATAAGTTGACTTCGTATCTGAAATAAACCTTCTATTTGCCAAATTGAACATGCGTGGCATGCAGCCACGTGGCGAAGAAAGCTTGACATTCAAATCAAATGATCCCGTTGATAAATTCTTGGTGTCGATTACCCTGTAAGCTTCGTCACCCTCTTCGACAAGAATGTACTGCCCCTCCATATAGATGAGTGGCCTTGCCTGATTGTCGTTGTGTATGGGAATTATGATGTCAGAGCCAGTGACCTGTAGCGTTTCATTAACAAGATCGCGTATGATTACCTCTTTTGCCGTGATTATGTATATTCTCATAAGCTTTTGTACCGTCTTCGGTGAGTCCTTTGCCGCGAGCGATATAGCGTAGAATCGATATATGGGAAACTTGAAGGTCCATTTTATTTGTTTGGAGGCGCCAGTGATTGCAACCAAGTGCTTCCCACTGGTATAGAATATCATGTCTTCAATCGCCTCAAATCTACTATCATTTTGAGGGAGTGTCTGGGGCTTTAATTGGAAAAATTGTATGGATGAAACGTGGATGGGGTTGAGAGATGCGGTGATTTTGTGCCCTCTTTCCAGAAATAAGATTAACTCATCCTCGCAAAAGACGGGAAACATTCTAGAGTCAAGTAAATTATCGAGCATCATGTCGTAATTCCCAACGTTTTGGCCATGGCGGGGGTCATTCAAACTGTCAATAAATGTATCAGTATATTCCACTACGTGACAGTCCAGCCTTGACTCACATATCGGCCACTTCATAAGGTGGAAAAAGCTCCCATACCAACAAAAAACCCAGTCGCCTTTAGAATGAAGCATTTGAATTTGATATCTTGACGAAATCTCGCCTCGGCTTCCAAGCAAATCGATTTTCGCAATTGGTGGCGTTTCCCCATCCAAGAAGCTCATGAAATCATGGAGCTCGAGCGTGCGGCCTCTTGCAAGAAAGAATTTGTTGGGGCACTCCGAAGGCCAAGATGGAAAATGACACAATTTCAGGATCGCCGGAGAAGATGCAATTAGATGAATCAAACCAAGAGAATGTGATGCTTCATCGAGTCTTCTGTTCAAGAGCCATTGGGGAAAATGAGAAGAATTTGAGAACCTTTGAGCTACTGAGCTCACAATCAAGCGAGGATCGTACTCTTTTGTAATTTTCAGACTAGCATTCGTTTTGCGCTTCTTTTGTCTTTTTTCTGCCTCGACAGCATTGTTTGAGTAAGCAGAATGGTGCCGCTGGTCGCCATTTGTAATTTTGAAGTAGCGCTTCCGCGATTCGTCAAAGTAGAAACCGGGAATTTCTGGCCTATTCATAACCTGATATGTCCCATTGCACTAGGTCTCATAGGTCCGGAAAACTAAAAGTATTTGGCTCCTCAAGTTAGGGTTCCTTGCGATGTGCTCCTCCTGGGTGTGGGGTACGGGTGTAATTAATGCACACGTAAATTGAATCAACACAAGAGACACGCTTGTTTGAGATCAATCGAAATCGTATTCTGTGTAAGACTCTTTTGTGGCGCGATCGGAAATCTTTTTCACATGCTGTAATTCTCTCGCTCTGACTACCCGGTCCTCGAAGCCGTTTCCTCTATCAATCCCATCCCAAAAATGACCCGCTAAAATCTTGAATCGATTCGCTGGTTGTGGCCCTCCTTCGAAATTGGGCCTACCTGTGCCTGAAAGGGGCCGTGCAGAGGCCGGTAGGCTTGAATTGAGATGCTCAGAAAAAGGATCATCGAATCTGGACTTGCGTGTCATGTAGTCTTCGTACTCCTTGTCTGTTCTAGAGTAATCAAACCGAGTTGCACCGGCTAGCCTTTCAACCTCCTGTACTTGCTTGAATCGATCCAGGTCTCCCATGTTAACTCGTTCATTCTCGAGCTTCTCCCGTTCAATCTCCTCTTGCTTTCTAGCACTGACTTCAGCTCTCTTGGCTTGCAAGTCAATGATTCTTCCACTCAGATCTCTGTAAACTGTAGCAGGACGAGTTTGGCTCAGAAAATTTGCCGGAGAGAGCTGTTCATTCTTCACAATTTCGCCGTTATCAATTCTTCGAAATCCGCCCCTTGACTTATACGATTGCCTCCCCTCAACTTTTGTTGGCTGGTATTCATCTGTAAGATCTGAGTCTATATCCTTGATTATTTTTCCTTTATCAAGTGTTCGCAGCTCACTACTCGCGTCTTTCTGAAATATTCCCCGACCTTCGATGATGACTTGGGACGACGCTCTAGCTACATCATTCTTATGCTTCTTTTTCTTCTCTTTTTTCAGATTGTCTTTGGAGAGATACTTAGAGAGGTAGTCCGCTCGTGAAGTCATGTAATGTTGTGGATGTGTTGTAGATGACTTTCCCATATCATCGCAAAATGATAAGGCTCAAGATGCAGTATGAACGAAATACGTCGAAATTTGGTCTTGCGGGTGCACGAGCTTTCGAACCCTACTTACAGAAAGTTAATTGACAGCCGTGTTCGTGTGATTTGTATAGCAATATTCTGGAAGTACTTTTCAAATTGGGCCGCAGAGCAATAGTGTTACAACCATTTTCTGTTTCTAAATAATTTTGAGTAGACTTACCCTTCAAAGCCTCTCCACCTCGCCATGTAGTTGAGCTACGACTTCACATAATTCCATGAAGACGTTGTATTGATTCTTGACAACTTCCACCACGCTGAATATACTGCCGCCGGATTCATTGCATGTTTTCTCCAAACCTGATGTCACTTGGACACTCTCGTTAATGACGCTCTCGTAAATTTTCAAAAGATCGCGATATTTCTTGACTTTTTTGACAAAAAACTCATTCAAGTGAAACGAGGAGGAGAGCTTGGTCCCGGGAGTGGCAAGCTGAATGATCAAATGCATTATGTTGCTGATATCTTCCGTGAGTTCGTCGTTGACACTTTTGAGCGATTGAAGCTGCTCACCATCGTATCTAAGAGCTTGTTTGAGAGATGAAATTTTCGTGTGCAAATACTCGATATCACAAGGAATTGACTTCACAAGCTCATCATGTTTGCTAAGGTCAGCATCAAGCGTAGTCGCAATGAGCTGTTGCTGCTCGATGTAAGAGTCAAGCTGCTGCAATTCATTCTTAAGCTGGGGCGGGAGGTCGGAGAACCGGGTCATTGATGTGAGCTGCGGTTGCTGCTGCTGCTGCTGTTGGTTCTGATTTTGTTGCTGACCCCCGAAAAGCCCACCTGAAGTATTGTTGGTTGCCCCGAACAATCCAGTATTACTTGCGGGAGGGTTCTGATTGCCTCCGAAGAGACCCGTAGATGTGTTGTTATTTGAGGCCCCGCCAAATAGGCTCCCTGATGTGTTGGTGTTGGATGATCCCCCAAAAAGGCCGCCTGCGTTTGGTTTATTGGCACTTCCACCAAAAAGGCCGCCTCCCGTATTGGTATTAGAGGTGCCTCCAAAAATCCCTGTTGAAGTCCCAGTAGCTGGTGCTGCAGGCTTCAGACCAAACAAGCCACCCGTGCTCTGAGTATTGTTGTTGTTATTGTTATTGTTAGAGCTACTCCCGAATAAACCTCCACCCTGGGTTGTAGAAGCATTGGAGGAGCCAAAGAGTCCACCAGCAGCTGGCGCTGTGGCATTATTGCCGCCAAATAGTCCACCACCACTCGCGGTATTGCCTGGGGTAGAGGAAGCATTTGCACCAAAGAGACCATTCCCAGAAGAGCCAGTTTGAGCATTATTGCTACCGAATAAGCCACCCGACGCGGTATTACTCTGAGCTCCAGTATTGTTATTTCCAAATAATCCACCCGCGGTATTATTCCCCTGAGACGAAGGGGCGTTGTTGCCAAATATACCACCTGTTGTATTGTTAGCTTGAGGGGCAGAATTGTTGTTTCCAAACAAGCCTCCTGAGGTGTTGTTTTGAGTCCCTGAAGCCCCCGTGCCAAAGAGTCCCCCAGAGCTGGCAGGCTTGGAAGCATTGTTTCCAAAAAAGCCGCCCGTACCGCTCGAGGAAGCAAGATTTGATGTAGATGCTGGTTTTTGACCGAAGAGACCTCCTGCGGAGGCGGACGCTCCAAATGGTGACGAGGACGACGCGCCAGAAGTTCCTGGCGGCTTTGCTCCTAGCGAGAACGGGCTTGGGGCTGAGTTAGTAGCCGCACCAAACATCGATATTTGGAGCTTTTTGTATAAGTCTTCCGTCAGAGGATGATTAACTGTGGATGGTCGAAAAGTTTCGAGCGCATGGGCCGGTATAGAGACTACTTCAGATGCAACTCGCGCCCGATGGATAGACCAAGCTGATCTTGGTGAGATTGCGTGAGAGTATTAATGGCACTGGAGATACATCTAGCCTGCATTCTCTTTGGCAGGGAGAAGATATTTTGGCTTTTTCAACGATGGAAATTGATTCTACTTACTTGTTGTAGCGCGGTTGAGTCAATTTAGAATTTGAGTTTCATCTGGTGCATATCAATGCGACCACTCCAGCTCGAGCCATGATGTCGAAACTGTTCCTAGACTCGAACGATCGTCACCAGCTCACACTTCGTCTAGGATTTGCATAAGCTACTCCAATTTGTACGATGGTCATGTGTGTTTCTGGTTGCAAATATTGATGTATCAAAATGAGGCTGGATGCTTTTTTGCACCCAGAGACATGGGCCGGAAGCACAGTACCAGGAAGTCACTATGGACTAGATTTTAGTGCCTAGTACTTGGTCAGGTGCAGTATTTTTTTGATGGCCTAATTTTTTATGATAGAGTTGTGTTTATCTCGAGGCAAATACAAAAAAAATATCTCCAGCATCTGGACTAAGCTGCTACTCCAAAGCTCATGAAACTTTTGTTAACTTACATTTTCGGCGCTAGACGGTCAAAAAGGAACTGGCCAAACTCTCTGAGCCGTTGTTATATGATTTGCAGAGGAATGGTTTCGCGCCCCCAGCCCAGCGACTGCGGGAGAACTTATAGATTCCATGATCGTATACAATATTTATGTTCTAGTCAAAATAAATGTCAAAAAACAGATAGATTGAAGTATACCGCTTGCCGGACTTAACTTACTCCACGATGGATTTTGCTATGGCTCAGGATCAAATACAGGTTCATTTGATTATGTGTAGCATATTGTAAAAAACTCCTTGACCGATATGCCAGCAAGAACAAGGATGACTTGAAAGGTTTCACAGGTGAAGCAGGCCCTGTAGAATTTGTCCTTACTCACAGTATGTTCGTTTTTGGCTGAGAGTATAGACCCTAGAAAAGATAAGAAAGTTGTATTAACATAGGAATAACCAGGGAACTCGGTCATAGAACTCCTTTCGGACGATGGCATGCATAAGTACTGTGAAGTGAGTCGAGTCCACTTCTATGTCGCACTTCCAAAGCAGTGCCAAACCTGATGAGGAAGAGCTTACATCATTCCTAAGCGATTAGGTATGTGGTACTCGAGTTAGATTAGTCACCTATTATAGGGTTTTCTATAATTTCAGGTTTTGTGAGCGAAGGGCTGGGTAAGAGACGCCCCCAAAATAACGCCCTCTAGTACGATGAATCTTTAAAAAAAGATACTTTCCACTACCGTAGCTTTTTTTTTCGAATAAAAGTTGCTTCGGCGGGTGGAGGATGTTCGCGGGAATCCCCGCCGTCTAACTTCATATAAGCTTGTAAACCACAAGAATACGTAAAAAGATCATGTGGCAGTGCGTGAAATATAGAATTCATAAGGCCCAATGCGGTTTGCCGGAACAAGTCGCGACGTTCATGATTCTGTTAAAGATGTAAGGATGGATACATCGTCCGTTTCAAGATTCGGCGGCGCCTATGGCTCCTCAAGGCGCTCGGTATATGTATGACTGAAATGCAGGTCAAGTACGTGCTGCATCGATAACTGGCTGGGTGATCGCCTCCATCGATGACAACATTTATAGAAGTACAAGTTGTTCAAAAAAGAAACGAATATCGGAGATGGACTTTCACCAGCTGGTGAAGCACTCTGTTGCAAATATTCAAGATGAGCTATTGAAAATCCAGACCCTTGCATCTCTCTTTGACAGCAAGCCGTCGGAAGCCCAATCGGCATTTCACTCGAGGGTGGTTCTGGAGTTCAATTACAAGATACACAAATTAAAATCAGAGAATTTACGCTTGAATCAAAAAAATAAGGAGCTCTTAGAGAGAGTGAAAGCACTTGAACAAGAAGTGTCTAGAACTAATGCACGACAAGACTTGCTGCCCTTGAAAGCACGCCCTTCGAAAAGCGATGGGGCCATGAGACACGGCTTTGACGCGTCCTCTTTGAAACTTTCTGACAAAAAAAGTGTTGATAAACCAAAGTTGGAGATTTTGTCGAGCCCCATCAAGAGGATTGAGTCTAACCATCATGGAAGCCCTCGCCATTTAAAGGATCTGAACGGAAAAGTAAATCTAACAAGCTCTCAATTCAATAAACTAGCGACGCAGTACTCTGACGCTAGTAGCCAGCTTGAAGTGCCCCAGCGAGAAACGCTTGAAACTAACGCAGCCAAGTTTCATTCCATAAAGCGACACGCGTCCGATGACCAAGAAAGACCTGCAGCAGGGGCTCAACTACGCTCTTCATCCCCTTTCAAGAAGTCGAAGAGTGTAGGCAAACAAGAACAAACATCAATATTCAAGGGCACCTTTGCGAGTGATGATGAGAGCGAAGAAGCCGAATTAGTCGGCTTGGGACCTATAGTTGGGGACTCGCAGGACGAGTTTGAGCCGTTAGGTAAAACGACGTGGTCGCCCTCCAAAAGGGCAAATGACCCCTCTCCAAAGCAAAGTTCAGCATCCACAAAACCCAAATATCCGTCTCATTACACAGCGCTTCAAAGAGTGGAATTTCTTCGCAATTATCTTCGACCGAAAGTGGCCGACAAAAATTTTACAATCGATTTCTCTCGCAACCCCATAACGGAGAAGCGCTGGGTTCCTGAGGATTTTGCGATTAACGAGAATTGGAAACCACCGAGAAAAGTCAACTCGAACCTTGGTGTTATGACAAAGGCCAAGGAGAAAACGTATGATGAATTTTTTGTCAAGGCGGGTCTTGGACGCAAATCCAATGGCCCTGTGTGGGATAGCGACAACGACTCTGACCACGCAATCGACGAGAAGAACTGGGTTCGCTCTCAAGTAATGGACAAATACCTGTCGCCCCCTGGGTATATGGTTGGGGATTTTGCAGATACACAAGAAGTAGAGAGGAACAAGTTAGTGAGAAATGAAAAAGACAACGAGAGGATTAAAAGACGCCTCAAGAGCGCTATAACAGGAGGAGAATTCGTATTCTATGAGCTGGTTTTCAATGACTTTGTGAAAGCAGGAAAGTTTGTTAATGGACCATAGAACAGCCGCGTGACATCAAGTTAAAAAGGGTAATACTTATAAAAGCATCAAAAGGGTATTGAACGATTAAATGATTATTGCATTCCAATCTCAGCCCGAGCTTACATACATGATGCCATGGCCAAGCATACCCTTTAACCCAGCCGAGTTGAGCCACTGACTCATTGACTCGCTCAAACTTTATAGTGTGCATGCTCCATGAGCACCTTTTACCCCACGTGAAATGATGGACGATGTAGAGCTTAGCCCGTTTCGAAAGCGCGGCCGCGGGCAAGTTTTAACGTCACTTGGCTGCAAGGTGCGCCTCAGCATCGCCCCGCGACATCTGTAGGCACGTCAACGAGGTCTCGCTGCAACGGAACTGCATATCTCGAAATTCAACACATCGAGGCTAGGCCTGGTTTCTGGTGCAAAAAAACGGCATTTAAATAGCAGTTTGAGCCATTGACAATACAAAGAAAACAGAAAACAAGAAAAGACAAGACACAAAACTTGCGATCCTCAATCCTGAAGTGCACGAGTTCTTTTTGTTTTTCATTTGTGAGTGAATCGAGCCTCGAACCACAAACGTGGTTTTTGTCCAAGTCGTGCATGAGTTTATGAGCTTTGATATGTAGCCCCTGGGTGAATTCTACAGATTCTACAAACATTCTGCTTCACTCAAAAGAATTATTCTCTTAGTATAAAGTCCAACAATTTCAAACTGAACAACTTTTCAGAGCAACATGTCCGCGGTCCTTCAATACATGTGTTTCTTAAAAAAAAAAAAAACAGACGTGCCTGTAATGTCGGGGCGTGATGCGCGTTACTCTGAGAAGTATGTCGCCTGATAAACTATTATCGCCGTAAAGGACACACACAAGCTTTCTAGCTAGGTTGCGCCTCCTAATAGCAATAGTAGCGATTCGTTTTGGCTTGATTGTGTACGTGCAAAGGTTTTTGGAGTGTTCTGAAGCATGTTGCTTCATGAATGTCGCCATGTCAATCTTAAAAACGAACCCGCTTTCGTCCTTGTGTGCAAGTCATGTGTAGCTTTACATCGTTCTTAAATAAATGGAATCGAAATTTTAGCTCACCAATGTTTCTAGTATTCCCGGGTCCCAAACTCATGGCCAAATTGCAGTGTTTGAAATCGCATTGAGTCATCGATAGAGTGCTCGACGACAAATCATCCACTCTACTGTTTGGGTGCTAAGGACACACCCGAATTTGCGCGTCTCGATTCGCAATTGGCGTGCTTTCTTATTGCAATACTCGAGAGGTCTGACTGTTTGCAAGATTACCTATTTTGATATGTCATGGGCTCAACGTCAATGGTCATGAGTTGTCGAGAGAATCCAGTTCATCTGGCACTCAGAACAAAAAGAGGTTGATAAAGGAGGTGAGGATCGAACAAGGAGGCAAATTATGGAATAAAAAAAAAAAAGAAAAAAAAAACCTGCGTCTGATAATCTTATTGGTGTTTCGAAGAAGGTCTACGTTATGTCACGAGAGCCGATTTCAGGATATAGCTACACGCATTTCCTGTGCCCATCCAATAATCCATAAAATTTGCATTTCCAAGTATTACCAAGCGCCGGAAAAAGTTTCAGCAGATATTCAATTTGCGCCGCTTTCGATACTCCGTGAAGATCTCTGGAAGATCATACCTGATTAAGGCTGGTCCGTACTCAATTTTCCTGTCATGTCTCTGACGGACTTTACACCAACTTCCTCCAGGTCAAATCTGAATTCATGTCATTCTCACAAATTATCTGTTAATTCCATCTCATCGATTCCAGAGCCTGCCACTCCGCCATCTGTGGGCTCCAATGTCAAGCTGGATCTTTGGGATTCTCAAAAGCTGAACGATAATTTAACAGTGCCTACTTTCAGCTTGGAACTAAACCATGATTCGAAATACACTCATTACCGAAATGTTTCAATTGACTCGGCCAGCTCGGACAAGGAAAAAAAAGCCTCACCACATCTTTATCAAGACAGAGCATCGACAGGGAAGATTGATAAAGAATACTTGATCTCGCTAAACAGGGTGCCCCTTGCCCACTTGAGAGGCGAAATCTTGCGCTTGGCCAAAGACCAGCACGGATGTAGATTCTTACAAAAGCGAATAGACGACAGTTTTGTGCCGAATGCTCTGTCTCGGAAGACAAACTTCGACATTATCTATGAGCAGGTTAAAGGATCATTGTATGAGCTTATCATTGACCCTTTCGGAAACTACCTCATTCAAAAACTCACAGAGTATCTTCAAGTGTCGGATCTTGACTTCTGCCTCGAATCACTCAGTGGCAACATGTTCCTGATCTCCATAAACCAACATGGGACACGTGCTATTCAAAAAGTCATCGACAAAATTAGCACTGAAGCGCAATACAATCTTCTTGTGAAAGCGTTGAAACCATACATCATAGAGTTGATCAGAGATCTCAACGGAAACCATGTGATCCAACGAGTTCTCAATAAATATAGTCCTGAGAAATGCCAATTCATATATGACTCAATTCTCAGGGACTTATTAACCATCGCGACTCATAAGCATGGGTGTTGTGTCTTACAAAAATGTTTGAATCATGTAACCAGTGAGCAGCATAAGAGTTTTGCTGAAGTCATCTTAAATTTCAATACGTTCACTTCCCTTGTCAACGATCAATTTGGAAACTACGTCTTGCAATACCTCATCTCGATCAATTCAATCGACGTCAATTGTCAGCTTTACAGGAACATATTTGAATACGGGTTGCATGATTTGTGTGTACTCAAATTCTCATCAAATGTTATTGAAAAGCTCATGACGAGCTGTTACAAGAATGAGGTGCAGCTGATCGCGTTCTCTAACTTAAAGTTTGCCATGATCGCAAATTTGTTTGAGGGAAATTTGGACATGCTTGTGAATAATGCTTACGGTAATTACGTTGTGCAAACTTTGACAGACATATTGATAAATCCTAAAGCGGTGTATTTCGTGGATCTGCAAATAGGAGATAGAAGGATTTTACCTTCCTTGGCCCATTTGCTTGATCGGAATTTTCAATCTTCCCCAGACACTTTACAGGTTCAAATTATAAAGAAGTGGTTTCAAGAATGCAGAATTGACTCCACTTATGGAAAGAAAATCCAATCAAAAATCAATAATATCATGGATGGCAGTGGAAAGAAGTATCAAAGAAACGCTCATGCAATCTCATCGTTACCTTTTCAGCTTGCCCGCGGTACAGAGACAAACCAGGCGGGAGAAAGGATCTATAATTCACATAGACTTGCTTTCAAAGAGGAATGGTATCCCCTCAGCACCGATGGGCTCTTTCATCAACAACAGCGAATGATGAGCGATTATTTTCGTGCCGCTGAGATGTCAAATCCTCATGGAATTTTGGATCCTAACATATTACAATATGGCCCATTGCCAAATGCTTCTCGGGTCGAAGCTCCTTGTCAGCATTTCTATCCAGCATTGAAAGATGATACATATTCTTCACCTCAAACACATGCTCATTTCATCACCCAACAAGGATCTCGTAATGTGAGACATGCTTCAAATCTTCTTTCAAGTCAAATTAGTCAGCCCGGTTTTGATCCAGCAAACTTTGCTGAGCTTTCTACAGGAAGCCGGTCAGACAAGCTAGAGACTCAAAGTACAAGGCAGGCGGCTTTTCTTCTCCATAAATCGCCGTACAAAAATACGCACACCAAAGTTTCAGATCCGTTCCTTCCACAAAATCAAGGATGCTCTTCTTTGGAATGAGGCCTTCTATATTTGACAGGTCATAAACCACACATAGTCATTATAATCCAATGAGAACAGGGGTCTGAAAGCTTGAATACCCAATGAGTAAGGGCGCATTCTTTCTTATCTCGATGGTACCGGTCCTTGAAGTATTTGTGAGGCCTGTGAAAAAGTTACTTATGAGCTCATTGAATTGCTAGTTTATAATTTTGAATGCATTAACAAAAAAAGCGATATTTTTGGAATACCTGACAGCTTGATTTGATTGATTTCAAAGACTAATTGCTTATTACATTTGAGTAAGAACGTGCGCAGCTACATATCAAAATTCATTAAGAGCGACTTCTTTTAACTCTGTCCCAAGCGGTGCCTGATGCCCGCTTTCGCGAAGTGCCCTCTTTGAGATCCCTTTTGTTATTAAACATAGACCAATCTTCACCTGCGAAAGTGTTGGCTCTCTCAGCCATTTTCTGCTTGAACGATTTCTTTGTTGCAGTGCTGGGCAATCTGGTGAAATTACTCTCCTCATACCTTTGAACCTCTGCTTCCTTTTGCTTATCACGAGATGTCTTCACGCCACCTCTGCCATGTCCAACAATTGTAGCTCCGATCGAAGATTCAGCCTGAGGCAATTCTGATGCCTCTGCCAAGTACTCCTCCATACTCTGTAGTTTTCTGTTATTTTGCTTGGGTGCAGCCTTATCGTCAAAGGACGCTGTTGGTGGAGCCAATGCCGAAATCTTTGGGGGTTTGTATTTTTCGGTCGTGGATTCCTTCGATCTTTTAGCGCCACTTTTTGCCGGTGCCAACTTCGCCAAGGCGGCCGCGTCTGGGCGGTATGAAAGTGCGTCCTCATCTTCTTCAGAATCTGAGTCCAGGTCAGAACCAGAGAAAGATTCATCGTCATGGGACTTTACTGACGGCTTTTTATTGCTAGCCTCCTCCGCGGCTTTTTGACCAGCCTTGACTGATTCTTCTTCCATCCTATGAAATGACCTGACCATCTTGTCGAGTTGATATGAAAGTTTCTTCTCCAAGGGCTTGATTCCCTTCTCTAACGCAACTCGCTGTTTAACAGAGGCTACCACGGCCTCGAGTTTGAGGGCTTCGGTATCAAGGTTCTTGTCGCGGAGTCTTTCTAGGTGACTCAATATGACGAGTACCAAGTTATTCACATAAGACAAAAGAGAATTGCTCTTTAATGATAGCAAGGACATGCCCTCGAGAGACGTCTCGGAGCTTCTAGAAATTTGCTTTATTGTTTCGGGAAGAAGAAGCTCAGCATCATCGATATATTTCGTGTGTGCTGATTCGACCGAGCTTTTCGTCTGAGCTACGGAGCCGATGATGCCCGAAAGAAGCTCATCTAGAGAGGACATGGTTTGTGGGTATGGAGTAGAAATCTCAGCGTGAGAAAAGCGTATATATATGATTTGGTATTATCGATGAAGCGAGGCGTTCAGAGCTATTTCTGTATTTGTCAAGAAGCAGTAATTTGAAGGGCTCTGGAAAAAAGTGAAGCCTTCGCGATGAGCCAGGTAAGTGCTTCATGAGGAAGCCGCACGTAATACGCTCGCAACTGCTCAACAACAAGAAAGTGAAGTTCCCTGCAATTTGTCTGTGATAATGAGTTGTCCTTGAGGTATAAAATTGATCACTTATTTATGTCAATCAGTTAATGGAAAAGGAGATAGCAAAACAAAAGTTCAGCTTTAGTTACTTTGTTTTCCTTTCCGGAAATTTCTTTGATCCATCTATATACCCGGATCTTAAACTAGATTCCCTTGTCGAGTGCCGAGCTAAGTCACTACAACGGAAGTCAGAGCAAATATTAATAAAGGCAGAAAGTTCATGATAATTGAAGAATTAAGGAAGTTTTTTTTTTTTTTTTTGAAAAACAGTAGAATATATCAGAAAGCATAGCCTTTGACATCGCTAGGACGTAGGTCTAATTACTATGGTGTACGGGTCTGGATACGCCTCGCCTCTTCTCATCGCATCGCATCTCGTTTCCTTCAAAAGAAAGGACCCCCAAATTATAGGCTGCTAATAATTTATCGAATATGCCTCAAAACGAGTATATTGAACAGCATATCAAACAGCATGGTAGAAGGCTTGATTACGAAGAAAGAAAGCGGAAAAAGGAGGCTAGAGAAGGCCACCGTGTGGCAAAGGATGCCCAAAACTTGAAGGGATGGAGAGGTAAGCAATTTGCCAAGAAGAGATACAGCGAGAAGGTCGCCATGAAGAAAAAGATCAAAGCCCACCAAGAATCCAAGGTCAAGGGACCCTCTACGCCAAAACAGGACGATGGCGAGGCCCTTCCTACTTACTTGTTGGATCGTGAGACGAACAACACTGCAAAGGCTATTTCCTCGAGTATCAAGCAGAAACGTATGGAGAAAGCAGACAAGTTTTCCGTGCCTTTGCCGAAAGTGAGAGGTATTTCAGAAGAGGAGATGTTTAAGGTTATCAAGACCGGTAAATCCAAGACCAAGTCATGGAAGAGAATGATCACTAAGCATACATTCGTTGGAGAGGGGTTCACGCGTAGGCCAGTGAAAATGGAAAGAATTATTCGTCCCGCTGCTCTCAGACAAAAGAAAGCCAATGTTACACATCCAGAATTAGCCGTCACAGTTTTCTTGCCAATTCTCGGCGTCAAGAAAAACCCACAATCGCCCATGTACACGCAGTTGGGAGTTTTGACGAAAGGTACGATTATTGAAGTCAATGTTTCTGAGTTGGGTTTGGTCACGGCCGGAGGTAAAGTTGTTTGGGGTAAATATGCCCAGATCACGAATGAGCCAGACAGAGATGGATGTGTGAATGCCGTCTTGCTAGTCTAGAACACCGTAGCTTCTGCGCATTGTTTTACTTTACTTCTGGTTTCCTCTTGCATTGGTTCTTCTTAGGGTTCTGCATTCATAATAAATTCGATATGTCGCTATTGGTTTCGCTTCGTGTTTTTTTTTTTTAGCTCAGAGAGTCTTTTGTTACGTGAAAGACGCTGATTAAGCAAGTCGGTTTGTACCTGCAACCGGAAGCCCGGAACTGGGAGATCACACATAATAAAGAACTCCAAACTGTTAATTGACTGATCACCACACTTCAACAATATGAAGTCCGAGAATCCTGATCTGCGTCCCTTGAAAAAGTTCTGTAGTTTGAAATGCTTGGTTTTTTAAGAGAGATAATTGAATAATGCATAATTTGCTGCCACTACTGATAAACACGTAAAGCTGCGAGAGCGCTATATTTGCCGATCAATTTTGTATGATGCCTTCAACCCAGACGGCCAAAGAGGCAAATTGGCATGATGAGCATATGCCTCGTAGGTTTCACTGCATGAAATTCGGTCGAGAATCATAACATAAGCCTCCCTGCATTCGTGGCTTGTACAAGGCGGTAGATATTAAGGGTGATTGCCTTTTTTGTAAAAAAGAGACCTGAATGTCAGGGACCTGGGGCTAATTACTAGCACCCTGCAGGTCTTAGCTGGCCGGCTAGGCCGTTTAGTGCTCATTGCTGAGCAAGTACCGTCTAGCGGCCAACTCTGTAGCCTCTTCAAGGTATAGACATAAGTAGAGCTGGATCCCCAGCGTATCTGTGGACCCAGTAAGTCAGTACTCAATACATCATGGATTATAAAGTACCATTTAACGTTCACGAACTGGTGTTCGAAGCTATTGGACCAAACACACATGAACTGGTGTTTGAGACTATCGGACATAACACTGAAAGTATTATGACTCATTCAGGAAAGTCGCTGTCGAAGACATCCATACATTGCCAGGTACTTTTACCAACTGAGCGTAACCCGCAGTTCAAGATCAATTTGGCATTTTCACGAACAATTTCCCACTGACTCCTGTAGAGCTTAGTCCCGACGAGAAAGCAAAGGCCGCTCAAGTTTTGTAAACCGCTTATCGTTGGCAAAAGTTCGCAGTGCTTTTTCAAAGACTCGTAAAGAGGATATTTGTTTCTGTTTGTGCCAGTTTGATGGATGCAGTAGATGGAATCCGGACCTTGCGTTTTAAGACCTTTGGCAAACTCATCTCTGGTGCGCAAAAGGTAAGCGTATCCATCCTCAGTCATAAAGGGGCTCAATTTCTCATAAGACTTCCGATCATCTGCCGTGAAACGATCCTCAAGATCCTTGAACAAGGCAGACTCGGGTCCCAATCTCGAGTACGAGTAGCACCAAATCACCATGGTAGCAATACTTACAGCATACATCGTATCATAACAATCGTGATCAGCATCCCAATTGTAAAACTTGTGAGTTTCATTGACCTCGCCATCATCCATCAAGGGATAAAGCATGAGGCTCCAGAGAAGCCAAAAAGAATGAATTACAGCCCGCACATTGACCAAGTCATTGAAAGACCGAATCGAGCCACTGGAATCCCATACGGTCTTAAGCTTTTGCTTGACTATGTTGACATCCTTTGAAGATACCTCGACACTCATATTGCGCGGCGATCCGCTCAAGATAGCAATGTCATAGTGATTGATATCAGAGATTCCAATTATCAGCACTAGATGATACAAAGGAAATTTGCACTGAAATTCTTCGATCCCAAAAAAAGGATCAGAGCTCACCCGATTTGCAGCCGAGTGGAAATCCGATTCATACTCATCCAATGCTTTCACAAGAACTTCTTTCCACTGCAGATTCTTTCTCTTTTCTGTACCCGACGAAAGAATGCTGAATTTGCTTTCTAGCTCTGTTTGCTGCATTTGATGCATTATAGAGACTATGCCAGCAAAAAGAATGCTTCTCGTGAATTGAGAAAAGCTTGTTTTGGAATTATGTGATCTCAATAATTTCTTTAAGGCACTCAAAAAGTTCATGCCTGGTTTCATTCGAGCAAAGTCCTTCACGCCGCGTACTCCAAGAGCTGAACCACCAGTTAGCTTCTTTTGTCGCTTGACAAGCTTCTTGAACGACCCATTAATATCATGGGAGTTCCAAAGAGTTTCCTCGTCGCAAGGTAAATTCAAAAGCTGGAGCTGAAAGAAGGGGATCTGCGGATTATGTCTGAATTTGATGTAGTCAACAGTATCCAAGTAAAAAGTCATGAATGTAATTCGTTTCATAGATTCAGATTCCACCCATTTTTGAAATAAATTTTGGTCATCATTCAGTTGATCTTCCAAGTCACTTGTCAGATTATCAGGGTCTTCTTCACTGCCACTAGTGCTGTTTTCATTTGCCAGGCTATTTGATTTGTTTTTGACAGTGGGGTTACCTCCAAGAAACGGCGAACGTCTCAACAACTGAACTGTTGTGCCATGATGAACATGAGCTCTCTCGTGCATATCCCTCGAAAGATAATTTTTCTCACACCATTCGAGAAGGTTTAAGCTTTGCAATACCCATACTTCCGTTGGACACTTGAATGCGGGGTGTCGAAACAATTTGAAGCGAAGAGGTTCCGCTACAAGCATACATAACTTGTATTCAGCACATGCACTCTTGGATCTAATATCGACAGGAGCTGTGGCGCAGTACATGCAGCCGACCATTAGCATCGACAAAAGTAATAATGGTTCTGCTGTAGACGTGCTGAAGGAGGGCTTGTGAAGAATAGAGAAGCGTCTATGGAAGGTTTCCCAAAATCCATATAGATAAAAGGACATTCTGTTCTCGAGTTCCTTTTCAGCAAATAATCCTTCGAGCTCTTCGATAGATACCTCTGGAACTGCCCTCATGATTCTAGACCATAAAGCTTTATTTAAGAACAAATGCTTGTTCTTCTCGATGTTCATCTTCAATAGATGATGCGGCAAGCGTTCATCAATCGTGCCCCTATTTATGCTATTCACATAAATATCAGATACCGAGTGAGGGGTACCCGTATCATTAGTGTTTGTTGGAGAGCTAGTTGAATTGGGGGTGATAGTCGTACCAACGCGCCTTTTATCTCCACTAAGATATTCTGTTTGGCCGTTCTGAAATTTGGAGAGTATTTCGTCCAAGGGGTTTTCATTTTTCAGAAAGTAGTTGAGATCATGAAGTCCGGCATTTAGCATTTGATTTGATGCATAGTAGTCGGGGGAATTTGTGTTTGAGCCGCATAGGACCTCTTGCTCGACATTTAAAGCTCGACTTATCGGATTTTTACCTATATGGTGGTTCTGCTGTGAAGCCTGGTACGGCGAGATGGATTGGAAGCTCTCAGAGATGATGGAGCTATTGGATGGAGAAGTGGGATTAGGTGGTCTGAGACTGACATCCTGCGGATTATCTGCGAAAAGCCAGGACAAGACATCGTTTTGCGATTGCACAAAATTTGTGGGCCCTAGAAACAGATCACCTGTCCCAGTTATCGGAGTCGCTTCACGCTGCAACGGAGGTGGCCCCATGGAAGGATAGATTCGTGAGCTCGGCGAGATCGTGCTGAAAGAGTTATGTGCGCTCATGTGATTGGCATACTGATGCAACGGAGTGGCATGAAACTGGTGATCAGGATGCAGGGCTGTTGGCATTTGTGGCATCATTTGATGCAGAGGCAGCAAGGTCGATAGCGGCTGATGCTGATACACATGCGCTGGTGTTTGTAAATAGTGTGGTTCCTGATATATCGGATTCGCAAGACTTTGTCTGCCTATGTGGTTTTGCTTATGCGAAACGCTGGGTGAATCGTGGCCGGCACCGGCTTGCGGACCATGGAGTGTCCTTGAATGAGGTAAAGCTCTAGACTCAGCTCGGGCGACCTCATCATGAGAATTGCGGATTAGATGGGGAGTCGGAGAATTGACTGATTGATCTCCTCGAAATGAAGGGCCACCAGCATTAGCCGGCTTGCCATGGTTTTCTTTGTTTTGCAGACTTGCGGAGCCTGGATTGCTATTTGGATGCACGTGTGATCCTGGAGTTTCCAGATGCTCAACTTGTGTCTGATTGTATTCCAATTCATCAGAGTGTGGTGGTATAGAATCTTCTCTCTTTACAGAAAGTTCAGATCCAGAAGATACTTCCTTTCTCTCCAGAAGGTGGCGACGGTAATGCCGTTCGCGTAAGTCTTTACGGACGAAAGTTTTCCCGCATATGCGCTCTGATCCATTGTGGTTGGTGACAGGGAATTCGCAGACATACACTTGCTTTGGTTGGTGATTTAGGTAGTGACGAGCCAAGTGATCAGATCTAGTGAACACTTTCGAGCACTTCAGACAATTGAAAGATCCCACGTTTCTCCTCTTCTTCCGGCGCATGATGTCATCGTCAGAATCAGTATTAGTTGGACGTTCTTGTTCCATCGCTCCTCGTCTACTGATATTATCCGTCTGTCTCTTATTCTTTTGTTGGGTCTACGGAGATACCGTTCGCCACTTATAGACTGCAGGTTGTTAAGATAATCCAGAGACGTGTGGGCGTAGGGCGTTGGGCGTAGGGCGTAGAGGTCCAAAGCCCTGAAGGTACTGAGGACACTCCAGATCTTCCAACGCTATGCGCCGCGAAAAGTCACAGGAACTTGCCAAAATTTACGAGAAGCAATATTGAACACGAGTTTCATCAGATCGTAAATTCTGTCCAAACTGCCATTACGAGTAGCAGGTACAACACTGGCCGGTAACGGACCGCTGAAGTACAGCGAGCAAAATTAAAATCAACGATGGTTGGGTTCGTGAGCAGCGATTCTCTCTCAACCTCATATGTCCCGCGATTGCGTGCGTATATATAGTACGACGACATGACTAACGCAAAAAACAGAGGCTCCCATATTGGACTATCATCATTTAATTCCATATTGTGCATGTCTCTTTCAAAAATTTGAGATCCCGACTTTTTGCGAGCTAAATACAACCAAAGATTCTATCTGTTCGAGGAGAAATTTCCAAATTTCTTGCATGAGAGAATCGAACCAAATCTTTTCAAGATGGAGTTGGAGAAGACGGGGCTCACACAACTGCCTCGAGAACAAATCGGACTCTTTCTCTGTTCGAATTTTTCAGCAGCTCAATTTTAGTACTCTCTCTCACAGAAACCGTGTATGTCTCAGCAGCGTCGCGTAACAGCACTCTGAGTGCACTCAAGTTAGTTGTCGAATCAACGGTGTTCGGTCCGACTCGAAATTCTCTTCTGTATGCATAAAAGAATCTGACCAAGTTCATTCTCTGTGCCTCTTCATCCATAGTGTTTAAAAGCCTCTGAAAAAGTGACATGCTCGTAAAATGACGATCGTTGCTTGTAGTACCGAGTGAAAGTAGCATATCTAGATCATAGTCAAGAAGCTCCTGAGGATTTAGCTTCCAGATATTTTTGAACATTTTATATAGTCTCGGATTTTCGAGGCAAAGGCGAGAAGAGCTCGAGCAAGCCACCAACATGACCTGTTCAGAGACAACATCTTGAAAATTATCGAAAGATCGTTCTATGTGCTTCTCTTTCATTTCTGCTATGAGCTGTGGCACCACCACCTCAAGCTCGCCCAGCTCATAGCTTTCTATGATTTTGGCGCATAATTCCCCTGTTCCAGAAGCCACAAATTTCTGAACAAACAAATTGGTGAGGAAGTTTAGCAATTCTTGCGTGGCGTGATTCTCCGTATTCATGGCTATTGCACCGCCCAAGTAGTCTCGGAAGATCGTTTTGAATTTGGATATCAAGACACTCCCTGGCACGTTCTCTGGCCTTCTCGTGGCAATTATCAGCGAGACTACATGCCTCGACTCGGTTGTTTCCAAGTGCAAATGTGGTGACAGCTTTTCCTGCTCAACTGAATCACTATGCATCGTTCTGCTAACTTTGTGATTCAGGTGGAAAGTAACGTTGGCGTGACCACCCTCGAAGCCCGTCTCTCGGAGGAAGCTACGGAGACTTCCAGTGAACGCGATAGGCGTCTTACTGCGAATAAATTGACGAATAGAGGCGTCAACAGAATGCTTTGTCTCTTTCATCATGAAATCGCTGCATTGATTGAAGGGAAATTTAGTAGACAAAGGCGTACGATTCGTTCGAGATGCACGAATCCTCTCCAATTCAGTATCCAAATTGCACAGTCTAGAATCGTAAAACGATGACATTGGTCGTTTGTTGGATCCTGGATCACAGAGTTCGTTCATTTGTGTGCCCGATAGAAGCACGTCATTTGGGCAACTGTTCCTTGAAGGCACCTCAAAGCCATCTATTCCAGGTAGTGAGGGATTTGCAAATCCGGAATTGTGCTGATGAACGTATGATCTAACATAACTATTCACAATCATAACAAGAGAGTTGACTTAATCATGGGTAATTATTTATGACTCAGTGAACTATATTAAGCTGTGGCGATCTCATCGCGCGTGCTTTTGAACGGTAAGTACGAACAGGGGCTTATCTTCAATCCGGTAGGTGCAAATAACCCTCATAGCCAGCCTCTTGAGTCGAGCACAATCTGACCAATTCTTCAATAAATGTGTAACACAATCTTGAAAGTTTGAGACTCGATAGTCACCTGACTTATTTATATTTAGCGCTGTCAAGCGTGTACACATGTGACTAGCATTACCTTTTAGGAACGGTTTATCTCGTATTCTTTTTTCTTGTTATGAGAACTTGTCTACGATATATTGAAAAACACCATTGACTGAATTATCAAGTGTTGAAATGTTTCGAAAAGTTATGCAAATCAAGTTTTCGGACATAAACTGTGAACCTTACTTTGTGTATCTCAAAAGAGCCAATTTTTCTCAACGATTTTGTAGAGATGCTGATCTTATGAATTTTGAACTAGGGGATAAGAGGCGCACGAGGCGTTAAGTAGCACCTATCATAGGTTATTTTCTAGATATTCCACGGCCTTGCTTTCCTGGTCTCTTATTTATTCATCGTTCCCCGGAGCCCTACGCCGCGAGGCCGACCGGGTAGATTGACCACCCATTCTAGTCTGGCGGCTTGAGTTGTTGAGGGGGACATCACTCGCTGTATTGGTTGGCTGATCAGGTAGAGTTGGCGGCTGGCTCATGACCGACATTAATGGGGTTGATCCAAAAGATTCTCTTCCGAAATGAGAAAGCGGAAATTTACGAGTCAATATCAAGGGTGGGTCTATCGACTCAAGCAAGTTCGCAGACACTAACAGAGATGGATACAGAGGAGTGGCCCACAGTTGTGGCACGAAGGTATCAGTTAATGGTGTCACCAGAGGATTCATAGTCTTTCTCGGAGGGTTGAAGACGTCGGTCAGATACTCCGCGATATGCGAAATGAATCGTTCGGGGTCCAGAGTGAACACGAAATTGCAATTATCTCTGATGACAGAAATCTTCTTAGATAGTGGATCTGCGTTAGTCAATGCCTCGACTTCTTTACGACACAAAGGGCAGCTGACGTGCCCATTGAGCCACTCAATAATACATGGTTTTCCAAAGACATGTCCACAATGAGGCATTGACACGGGTATATGTTCAGAGCATGTATCATTCGCTGTCACGCTGGTCTCCAGCACAAGTGATGGAAACATCTCTGATCGCGTCACTCGGTCCCCGCTGTAGAGTTTCGAGACAGGGAATCGTGAATGGTATTGGGCAGAGGGATTAACAGGCATGAAAAGCGAAGGATCGCGGAACATGTTACTCTCTTGATGCGTAGTAATATTGACGCCCCTGAGTGCTAATGTTCGAGCTAAGGTATCGTGTGCATTTTTGTTCTCATTACTTGTATTAATGTCACCATCCGGATTGGCTCTTTGCTTCTTCTTTTTGATTGTTTCGTAAGGGTCGTAGCATATAGGACAGGACTCACTGCTTAAATCTGCCGAATCGACGTCTTGGAGTGATGCAATCGCGTCTTTCGATGCAACTTTCTTACTGATTCGGATTCCACTTGCTGTGAAGGCTCTTTCGATGATGTCACGAAGCCAAAAGGGCATTTCTCCATTGTTGATGAGATTTCCATCGAGATCGGTTTCGATTAGGGTGGAGTTAAAGACTCCATTGCCGAAGTTGGTGTTCATTGACAAAATTTAATTTTAAATTCGCTGTAGTCTTATAAAAGTAAATATCAGGGGGGCTTGCGAGCTAAGATTCTCGCTCGTGATGGATTTCAAGGCCTGCTTCAGCTTCTTCGCTCTCGTTAATCATGCAAACGAGTTGGCGATCACGGCTGTTCCTGAGTCTTTCTCGCACTGAAGAGCGCGCCCCGCTGGGAAATCAGATATTTCCCAGGAACTACAATACACTTTGGACGTCGGGATCACTGTGATAATCTGGTAATGATGAACAATCTATGAATGATATCGTAAGGTTTTTCTACCGTAAGCAAAAGAAATCCACGAGTTCTCAGATCACTAGGAAATATCGTTCACTCATGCGATATTACTTCAAAACCGAAGTCCCACCCAAGTAACGGTGCCCAGATAATCTCTCGAAACCAAAGCCAAGAAAAAGACAATTGAAATTCGATAGCCTGGCTCTGTTCCAATTTCATCATAATGACCGAACTTGTCATGCACTAAACTCAGATCTCCCATCCTCGCAATCACTTGATTGATAAATTATAAGAGCATCTGTGCTCATGTAATACGGCAAAATAGAAGGCGAATGGGACATGGGCAAAAGCTTTTGTGTCTACAAGTCCCATTGTTCCCAGCAGCTCGGAATTGTAGAAGGTATTGGGGTTATCAATTATGCATACTGTTGTTTGATCCCAGCGACCATACTTTGGCGGTCAGAGGGCAAGGCGCTAATTTGTTCGGGTGTCAAAGACAAAACTTGGGCAACAAGATCGGCCTGGTCGCTTGGTAAGCTAGCCAACTTCACCTGAGCCAGAGGTGGCAAGTGTGGCCACTTCGAAGGAACAAAAGAACTACTTGAGGTCGTGGATAAATGATGTGAGTTCTGATTTTGGGAAATGGGCCGTCCGAAATTTTGAGATTGTTGGTTGGGTACTCCCTGCTGGCTATAGCTTTGTTGATAATTTTGAGTGAAGCCTTGACCAACACCAAAGTTCGTGGTCAGAGTATAACCATCTTGCACAAATGTCCTTTGATTTTGACTATGCATGTACTGCCCCAGAGGTGGCGGGTTTATGTTGTGGCCGTGAGTGGCATTGCTGAGAGAACTTGAGTACATAGTTGGCTGCTGCTGTGAAATCGAGCCTGATTGTGCGATGACAGAGCCTGAGCCGGCCTTCATCGCCTCCTGAATCACTTCTTCATCAATTAGGCCCATTAGCAAGAGTGCCTGTGTGACCGAAACTGCCAAATTCGGGTTTAGTTGGAATACCTCGGTAGCTCTACCTGCATTGGGACTATTCAATATATTTTTTAAATTCGCTATCAACTCGATGAGTTGAGGGGGAGGAAATTGACTTAAAGTTTCATTGATTTTGTCCTCAGTGGAAAATGGAAGCTTTTTGGGGAGCGCAAGATTCTGCGTCGCTTTGAGCCATTTTTCCGGAAGTGTATTATTTGCACTTGGGGGAGCAATGGTGCCTAGGTTGATAGCACCTCCTGTCAGAGGTGGCGTGTTAGATGCGCCACGAGAGATCGAAGCGCCCTTCAAAGTATCAACACCCTTAGGGGCCCCGAAGCTACCCTGTGATGCCCACTGAAGTTGTGGGGTTTTCGATATTAATTCAGGCGGAAATTGCACTCCAGCGGGCAAATCAACAGGGTTTAAAGGTATGATACTTTTTTGCTCATTGCTTCTGAAAGTTTCTTTGACTTCGGTTCGAAACCTCCTGAGCTGGCCCAGGTTAGGCATTACTATCTGAACCTTCGTCAAAATCTGTGCTGCATTAACAGCTTGTTGTGGTGTTTCAAACTCTACGAATGCAAAGCCCTTGTTTTTACCGATATGGTCGAAGCCTAGCCTAACATCGAGAACATTTCCTAGAGCGCATACGACGGCTTTGAGATTATTTTCTGTCCAGTCAAAGGGTATCAGACCAACGTAGATGGTTGACAAAACTGGCGGCTGTGAGTCTTTTCGTCTCATTCTGGGATGAATTTAGAGTAGTTGAAATCTTCACTGTTCGAACATCATCAGGTCACGATATACAATGTAGTGCGCGAATCAAAAATTACGCTGCGCATACAACAGTCGACACGTCTATTTTACTTACACACCCAGTTCTCTCTCATTCTCTATATCTTTGACCCTATATAAATTCTCTTTTCCATAGATTGTGTAAATTGTTTAGGCTTTACTCTTCAAGGATGGCCTTTTAGTTTCTGCTTTAGAGCTGTGGAGTGAAAGAGAAGCTCTCTCAGTCACAGTGCAGGTTTCATGCGTAATTTGAAAACACCCGAAACTAATCGATTATTCCATATGAACCCTTGCTGATCTCATTTTTTACATTTTCAATCACCTTTCGCCTGTTCTCATCTAGAAAACTCAATTCTTGCTCTGTCATAGCATTCACCAGTTGCAAAAGCAGCACGTGATCCTGGGTTAAGACGTCGACCTTAGCTTGCCGTTTATTAAGGCATAACTCCACAAGATCTCTTGAGGACACGTTGGTCATCAAGCTGGTCTCTACAAGCGCATGCGAGAGCTGAGGACACTGATTTAAAAGCTTTTTCATTAGTTGGGGATTCTCGAGGCTCATCGATCGAGCCTCCTTCAACATCTCTGAGGCAGTTTGCAGATCTAGGGTGGACAAAATGGCGGAAATTGCTTGTTGTGCAGTCTGATTTTGATATAGTTGAACACCAAGAGGCAAGGGTGGTAACCTGTTGTAGTTCGAGAATTCTGGCATTGAGTTGAAAGCATCACTATCACTGGCGAACGTGCACCTCAAATAACGATTGCCGACATTCATATTATTCAAATTTCTGACAGCGGACAAAGCTGCCTCCCGGTCGGAGTATCTAACAAAAGCTGATCCCTTCGAGCGACCACTCGTTGAGTCAAAAATGAGCTTCAAATCTGTTATTGGGCCTACCGATTTGGCAATGTCAGCCACTTGATCCTCCGTGTAATCATATGGAATGCTGCTTAAGTAGATAATGGGATCTTGGGATTCTGCCAGCATATTATTGCGTTGGATCTTCAATTTTTCTGGTGTATCCTCAATGCCAGTACTCCGAAATTTCGTTAATCTGAGTATAATCTGCTGGTTTTTTAGATCTTGAATCTTTCCAAAGGATTGGCTTATTTTGTTTGATGAGAAACAATCAAACATCCGTGCACCAGATCTGTGATAAACTTATAAGTAAAACTTGAGTTAGTCGGTGACTTGAGTATTGCTGGGCGGAATTTCAATTTTTGATTCTTCTCCCGAAATCAAGCATATTCTAGACCAGGTGTGTGCACCACAAGCGTGACATCGCTTCGATAAGTTCAAGTGGTTTGACGCAATGACTAAACAAGCGCGAAATAAACCAGCGTCTATACTGTTTGTCCATCTAATATCTAATTGAGCCGAGCCTTTCTATCAAGCCATTAAATGAAACGAATAGTCATAGGATCGGAGACATGTGTGTGTTCTTTTGCCTACTTGGGAATAAGATGAAGAAAGTGCTACCTACTCGCGAGTCACCGTACATCCTCGCTAACAAATGCGCGATCAAACACAATTTCTCAGGCAGCAAGAATTTCAAATGGGGAATTCGTGTCAGCTTGAAATAATATGGTCACTCTAAATGATTTGTACCTTTGACATTGTACTTACTCCTGGCCAGACATCTCCGCCTGCCGACAGGTGCGCTCACGTATATGGGAATTCGCGTCCAAAAATCGGTAGGCTGCCACTAAGAAGACGAGCATCAGTGCCTCAATGATCTCCCGAAAACGAAGTGCATCAAACAATTCTGGTCATATGGCGAGGTTGAGATAGGATCACAAAAAGTCTCAGGCAATCGAGAAATTTGAAATTATCTTCAAGACTCAAACTCATTGAAAACAAGGTTGAAATCGAAAGACATAAATGTAGTATGCTATTTTTGAATCGTGCGAAGCACAATTTGAGACGATGCACACAACGTACATACTGAAGAAACATTTAGGCCTTGTCACCAAATGGAAGTCAAAGAGATCAAATCGACAGTCTCCAATTTGGAGAAAACGTCTGATGATGCCACTATATTGAAGCTTCTACATATCTTGAATGATGGTGTTCAGCCCACCGAAAAGCTTTTGAGGGAGACTAAGGTCGGTGTAGCTGTCAACAAATATCGTTCTAGTAGCAGCAGTGAAATAAGTGCCTTGGTCAAAAAGATGATCAAGAAGTGGAAGGAAACGGTACAGAATGAGAAGTCGTCAAAGAAGTCATCGAAAGAATCGCCTTCAATCAAACCGAGCTCTAATGAAAGTTCTGGAGCTCGACCCGTCCCTGGAGCTGCCTCTGGTAAATTTCACCTGGGACCAAGAAATCCGAAAACAGATGGAGTGAATACCACTCTTTACGATAACTCGACCCGGAATGCTTCAGTGAGTGCTTTGTATACAGCTTTGGCAATAGATAGAGATGACGAAAGTTCTGTGATTTTGAATGTGGCACGAGACATCGAGAGCGAGGTTTTCAAAGCCGAGTACGCTGCCGTGACTGATAACTACCGAAACAAGTTGAGGACTTTTACCATGAATTTGAGAAACAAAAAAAATCCTCAGTTGCGCGAAAGATTACTCGAGGGACACATCAAGGCCAGTGTGTTTATAAAGATGCCACCGAGTGAAATGGCCCCAGAGGCCTTGAAGAAGGAGATTGAGAAGTTGCACAAGCAAAACTTATTTGATGCACAGGGTGCCACAGAGAAGAGGGCAGTCACCGATCGCTTCACTTGCGGTAAATGTAAACACAAGAAAGTCAGCTATTACCAAATGCAGACACGTTCCGCTGATGAGCCTTTAACGACATTTTGCACATGTGAGAATTGTGGTAATCGGTGGAAATTCTCTTGATCAAGTGATTTGCCGCTTTTTTTGTCTTCAAATGTGTAAAAAAAAGATTTCATGAATAATGAGGGTGGTGTAAAGTTCGTGTATAAGTGTACTAAGTATACAATATTAGACAAAGAAACAATTGCGCGAGAATGCAGATTCTAAAGCTTCTCATATGATTCTAAAGGCTGATTTCCTTTGCCATGTAAGCTAACAAGTCAACCTTTGTGACAATTTGAACAGGTTTCATATCGCTGTCGGTGATGATGGCATTTGAGTTGGTTTCGAAAAATTTGTTCAATAAAGACAACGACGTGCTCAATGTGATGGCTTGGTAAGACCTTTTGGTGAATCCTGACTTCTTAGTGATTGAGAAAGACTTTTCAAAATCAGCCAATTTGCTAAAGTCCAAAAATATTCCGCGAATGGAGTTAGTCATTTGCACTTTTTTTGTCGACAATGATTTTAAGATTTGCGACAATGTAATAAGACCCATCAATTTTCCCGACTGGTTTAAAACAGGTAGTTGATCAAAGCCATTGCTTTGCAACAAATCAAAAGTCTTCTCAACTGTATCAGCCAATGTCACTGTCACGACAGGAGGCTTTCCCGCCACCAAGTCTTTGATTTGTTTGTTGTTCAAAAAATCATCTGTCTTGTCAGCTGCCTTGTTGGTCTCTTCCACTTTGAAACCGTTGGTCTTCATCCACTCGTCATCCGCAAATTTTGACAAGTATGATCTGATAGAGTCTGGAAAGACCACAACAAGAGTGTCTTCTTCAGTCAATTGCTTTCCCACTTCTAACGCTGCTTGCAAAGCAGACCCCGATGACCCACCCACGAGAATACCTTCCTCTTTTATGATTCTTCTAGCCAATTTGAAGGATTCGGCGTCGTCAGTTTTCAACCAATGATCAACCTGCTTTCTGTTCAAAACATCAGGTATGAAGTCATAGCCTATGCCCTCTACCATATACCCCTCAGTCGAAGAATTCAAGGACTCGGGCTCTGCTAAGATGGATCCTTTAGGATCAGCTCCGTAAACTTTGATGTTTGAGTTTTTCTCCTTCAAGTACCTCGAGATACCTGAGATCGTACCTCCAGTTCCAGCACCAGCTACAAGATGCGTGACCTTACCTTCCGTTTGTTCCCAAATTTCGTAACCAGTTCCGTAATAGTGAGCATCTGGGTTAGCCTCATTTCCGTACTGATCCAAGATGATTGAATTTGGAATTTCCTTCTCCAATTTCTTCGCAACACCAATATGCGACTCAGGAGCATCCCAAGCAGCTTCTGTTGGCGTTCTGATGATTTCAGCTCCCAATGCTTTCAAGACAGATACCTTCTCATTCGACATCTTCTCTGGCAAAGTGATAATAGTTCTGTAACCCTTTACAGCTCCAACGAGAGCCAATCCTATACCTGTGTTGCCAGAAGTTGGCTCAATAAGAGTGAACCCGGGTTTAATTTTGCCAGATTTCTCTGCTTCCAATACCATGTTCTTGGCGATTCTGTCTTTGATAGAACCCCCCAGGTTGAACAACTCCACTTTGGCATAAACCTTGGCTTTGATACCATACGATTGTGGAATTTTGTTCAATCTTATCAAGGGGGTGTTCCCGATCAATTCAAGAACGTCATCTGCGATTGGGGGCACCGGCATTTTAGTAATCTCTTTTTTTACTATTTTTTTTCAAACCTATGGACAAGGTCTGAGTTCAAAAAATTAGGCGAGGGTGCCATCGGGCCACAAATTGTATGCAGTCAATTGCAAAACGCCACACCTCCCATCCAAATTCGAACTCAGGAATTCGAGAGGAGATGCAGCTCGAAGGCACCTTAGAACAAAAAAAAACGACACATTTGAGATATTATGAAAAAAATAAGGTGTTGAGAAAAGCAATCAAGTATCTAGCACATCATTTTGAATGGTTGCCTTACTAGCGGTAAGAGTTTCCGACAGTCCACATCAAAATTTTAAAATTTCTGAATTCCTTTGGTCTATCTTATAAAGCCTTTCACTTCTCACATTCCGTAGATACATTATCTAGCAGTAAGATGACTTAAATTTTAGGCCAAATTATCTCAAACTCCAAATATCCAACTTAGTCGTGAACGATATCGGGTAGCCAAAGACTTCTTCTTTGACTTCGAATCGCTTGAGCTGGCAGAAGGTAACCTATACTGCTGCTTTTTTTTTCGTGAAATTACAAGCGAAAACATCCTATCACACGTTATGTACTTGGGATTAACTTCTCTGAAAAGTACTCAGCGTAGGCTAACGATCTTGCATTTAATGACCTCAGGATCCTCGCCCGGAGAACCCTTTGTAAAATCAAAGACCTGAAAAAGGCCTTTTCTATCGATGACCATTATTTTACCGCCATCAGATGAAAAGCATGCTGAAGCAGACTCGGTATATCGTAAGGAAGGCGACACCTCCCCAAGAAGCACAACGGCAAGTCCCTCATGCTTCGTGTTATCGAGATTTTCGTGTCCTTTCTTTGTGGCAACCAAGAGAAGCCGCCCTTGCTTGTCGACGAAAAGCAAGCTGTCACCTCTTGGAGAGACCTCAACACCATAAATGTTTGAGCCAATTTCATTCAATTTTAAGACGGTATCTGCGCTCGTCACTGATTCATCCTCAGAGGTAAAGAAATCAGGCGAGTGACCAGTTTCACGATACAGGTCTTCTTGTGCGAGTACTCGAGGTGACTTTCGGAAATCCAAGGATGGCCCATTGATTTTCATTACCACAGAAGGTTTGTGCTTCAAAGAAGAAGAAGTAATCACTATCGTATTGGAAAAGCGCAGACCGAACTTTATATCCGTAATGCCCTCGTTGTCTAGCATTTGATCGTCATCCTCGGATTCGAGAAGATTGTCTATGCCATCAGTGCTCTCATAACCTCTCCCACTTCTTCTTAAGAGGGCGGTTGCAGAAAAAATCAATTTCGGCCTCTTATAACTAACTCCATCGTCTCCAAATAAACTGATAATGAAGTATCTCATCTCGTATATCGTACAACAAAGCAAATGTGTGGAGGACGAATTGAAATTCATAATTTTTAGCGGATCGCGGTATGGCACAGTGATCAATATTGGAGTCAAACTACCTGCGGCCGGCTTCTTCTTTGCAACTCCGATATGGTGAAGAGTAATGAAAGGCTGTTGCTTACCCGTCATCTTCTCTTTAGTAGTTATTCCGCAGGCTAATAACTCGCTGTCAGGCGAGAGGGCGATACACCTTATAGGAAAGTCTATTATGTAGGTATAGACTGGCTGCCCTACGTCACCGGTTGATCGATCAACATTCAAAACTCTGACAATACCTTTTGTACTCAGTATGACAAGGAATTTATCGGAAAGAGAGCAGTAGAGTTGATCACTTGACTTGAGTCGCTGGAGAACATCATTCCTATCAACCTTTTTGCTAAAATTCAGTTTCGTGTCCGCAAAATCATTGTAAATAATAGTTCCAGGATTCAGGGGAAATTGAAGCGAGCTAACATTTGTTCCATATTCACCTGTCAGTCTCCCACAGGCCAAAAGTTCGGGCTTTGATCCGGCAAATCGAAAAAGCTCCCATTTTTTATCGGTGATTAAAACGTAGAGAGTCACTTCACATTTGAGGTCTTCATCGAAATAGTTTCTGATTGCTGAACCAGTGAACCGATTGATCTTTTTGATCAAACTCCGGGAGCCAAAAGTAAATTTACCTTGTGGCGTAGAAAAGCTCGACACTTTTCTGTGAAATGGAAAGCAGCGGGAAAAGTTTCGCTCAGCGACTTCATCGATCCCATTCGAGAGCGGGGTTCGATGGGTTTTCAAAGAGTCATCCAACACTTGTTCTACAGCATCGTGAGGACTTGCTGGAGATAGCTTGTCAAGCGAGCGGAGGGTGGCGGAATCAGCGCCGGCTTTAGTCTTACGGTGCCCACTATTGGCATGGTCAAACTTAATAGCGACTTCGGAGGTTCTAGCCTCCTCTGCTCGCTCCTCCTTGGCGAACTTGCAAAATAAGCCCAAAAAGTCCAAATCCGGTGTCCGAGGTTTGTGTTCAATTTCTGATTTCAAAGATTTTTTGTATGGAATTTCCAGGCCATCCTCCTCGAGAGAGCTTCTTACAAGCGCCCTTTGCCGTGAAACATCGGGTGTGGGCGTCAGGGCCACGATCAATTGATATAGCTCCCTCAAAGGTACAACAGGCTTTAATAAGCGTACTCGAAGCTCATGACAATTTGGGCAGATATCGTGAGACTCATTCAAGAATTGCAGTTCCGAGGTCAAGCAACCACAAGAAAGTACAGATGTGTCGTGAATTAATGACGCACCACCAGAGCCCGGTAAACGAAGTAGATTCTGGACCTTGAGAAACGTGGTTGCGTCCATTCCAGGTCAATGCTGATGACGAGTTATAATAAGGTTTTTCCAAGTATTTCTTCTTTTGTTGATGAAGGGAGCATCCGGTAGTGGTCTTGTGCCGAACATGAAACTCTTAAACAAGCAAGCCCGATTCAATCTACAAGTCGCGCGAGTCTTCTTCACTGATAGAAGCGTTGAGGGCTCGACGTTTCTTCTTAGAAGACCTCGAGTGATCGATTGCATACGTAATCTTGGACAAAATCATGAGGTCTTGATAAAAGCTATACACTATACGATTAGGGTTAAAATATTCGAAACTTCTGTGAGTCGAGCCACTGTGGAAGCAAGCCTAAAAACCTATGAACGACGAATAGACCGGGCACAACACAGTCGAATCGAGGTTACGAGAACAAAATCGAGTGCAAGTCCACATCAGAGACAGGCTGAGCAGAGACGTTACAATCTGATGCCTGACTAAGCCTGAGATTTCAAATCGAAAGGTTGAAAATATGCGTCTTGCGAATCGGGTTACACAGGCATTCTGCAACAATTATCAAAAATCCTCTCTTCCCACGTTAATCAAATTTTCACCATTCGCCTGCGAAGATGTATCAAGGTTTTTGTAGTCTTTCATTTGACTAAGGACGCTTCTGGAAGTTTCACGCACATCGATAAGCGAGGCAGATGGTGTCGATCCGATTGCTTTCAAAAATTGAGGCGGCTCGAGGCCATCTGAGTAACACACTGGCACATCTTCGCCAGGCTCGCTGGCATCATCCACGCCATAATCGAAAAACGAATATAAAGCCTGTAAAATCTGAGTTGTATTGTTGATCAATTTCTTGAACCTGTTGTCTTCTGCCTCGCGAGCTGCCTTCATTGCGCTTTCGTCGAAGTCAGGCCTCAAAATCAATGCCAGGCGAGGACATAAGTCAAGATCCTTAAGCTTTACAAATTCTTGAGCTTCAGAGAAAGTCCGCCTTGTCGCGGGACAAAAAAATGCATACCTCGAGGGCTCAAAATGGCCAATATTAGTATATCTGGAGGTTGTAATATTCTCTTCTGGGATCAACAGAAGGTTCAATTCCTGCTGAAGCCATCTCTTGACGTCTTTAAGACAGTCTGTGGGGTTGAAGCGGTTAGTCACACAGCCTCCTTCCATGAGTCGCACTGATAAAATACATGACTCCTTTCGTGAGCTTTCTTTTATGTCCCCTTTCTGAGGAGCCGTTGAAAGAGAAGTAGTATGCGGATATAAGCTGTTCTTCCCGTGATTTTCTCGATCATTTGCTACTCCCTTCATGGACAGAACAAAGCTGTACATCTCAGGACAAACCACCCAAGTGCCAAAATCATCCGGAGACAGTAAAAATTCGAGACAGCTTTTTTCAGTCTGAGACTTTGAGAGCCAATAAAAGCCTGCAGCCTCAACTACGAGAAAGCTGCAAGCATTTATACCAGGCCACATCCTCTCAAGATGAAGATGCTCGGACGACCCGCGCTTGATTTCGACCACATTGTAACTATCTTGCATGACAAAAGCTGCTTGAGAGGCGCTTAAAAGATGATCTGGTAATGCTTCTGTTGGCTTCAAAGAGATAAGGCAAGGCTTTCCGGTGTTGCCGGGGCTCGACTCTAAATGTGGCATTATGTATCTTTTTTTTGTGTTCCCCTTTTGGAAAAGAATAAATTAATGAGGGGTTTCAAAATCGTATAACTTTCAACGGAGGAACTAATATTTTTGGATTAGTACAAAATCTTAGGTTGCTTGTGAGTTTGGTTCTGTGTTTGATCAAGAAAGTTCGAAAGTGATGAAAACAATAGTCCCAGATTGCTCCTGTTTGAATTTCGAGACTCTGGAACCCCGCCTGCGGATGTCATGTGACTGAGATTGCGCTCCTGTCTCATGATAAGAAGAAAAAAAGAAACGTCTCCTCTAATTACCCGCCCGCCC